>CM077644.1:239672461-239922461 GCA_039707465.1 Rhabdophis nuchalis | reverse complement strand
GGCCCGCGGTGTTTACTTTAGCAAAGAGGCAACAGAGCAGGGATTTATAGGGAAGGCAGGCTGGTGTACTGAGTTTAAAAAACAAAAAATAATCCTCCTTTTAAAAGAGATGCTCGAGCGAGTCAGCTTAGATGTCGAAGCGCTGACTTCCAGCTTTAATTTGTTAAGACTTGCTCGGCTTAATAAAACCAGCAAAGAAACAAACACTGAAGTTCCAAACAAAGGGTTTTGCAACAGGGAGGTCCAACTCTATTTATAATACAATACAATACAATAGCAGAGTTGGAAGGGACCTTGGAGGTCATCTAGTCCAACTCCCTGCCTAGGCAGGAAACCCTACACCACTTCAGACAAATGGCTATCCAACAACTTCTTAAAGACTTGCAGTGTTGGGGCATTCACAACTTCTGGTGGCAAGCTGTTCCACTGATTGATTGTTCTAACTGTCAGGTAATTTCTTCTTATTTCTAAGTTGCTTCTCTCCTTGATTAGTTTCCACCCATTGCTTCTTGTTCTTCCCTCAGGTGCCTTGGAGAATAGCTTGACTCCCTCTTCCTTGTGGCAACCCCTGAGATATTGGAGCACTGCTATCCTGTCACCCCTAGTTCGTCTTTTTATTAAACTAGACATTACCCAGTTCCTGCAACCGTTCCTCATATGTTTTAGCCTCCAGTCCCCTAATCCTCTTTGTTGCTCTTCTCTGCACTCTTTCTAGAGTCTCCACGTCTTTTCTACATCTTGGCGACCAAAACTGAATGCAGTATTGCAAGTGTGGCCTTACCAAGGCCTTATAAAGTGGTACTAACACTTCACGTGATCTTGATTCTCTTCCTCTGTTGATGCAGCCTAGAACTGTGTTGACTTTTTTGGCAGCTGCTGCACACGGCTGGCTCCTATTTGAATGGTTGTCCACTAGGACTCCAAGATCCCTCAGATCCCTCACTCCAAGATTCACAGTTACTGCTATTGAGCAAGGTACCACCTATACCGTACCTGTGCATTTCATTTTTCTTGCCTAAATGTAGAACCTGACTCTTTATGCCATTGAATTTCATTTTATTAGATAGTGCCCAATGTTAAAGTTTGTCAAGATCCTTCTGTCTCTTAAGCCTAATTGCTTAAGCCTATTTCCTTGAGAGCCGCCTTAGGGCTGTGTTTGACCTTAGCGTCGCTGGGGTGGGCATGGCCAGCTCGATGTTACTTGTGTCAGGGGCGCCTCTGCCAGTGAAAACAGGCTCCCGAGCGCCATTTTCGGCTGCCACGGACCACTGCCAGTGAAAAGGGAGCTTGAGAGGGTTGCACGCAACCCCTCCGGGCCAGTGGTGAAATTCACATTTTTTTACCATCAAGTTCTGTGGACTTCATGGGTGTGGAAAGGGAAGGATACTGCAAAATCTTCATTCTCATCCCTCTTCTGGGGATGGATGTTGCAAAATCTCCATTCCCACCCAACTCTGGAGCCAGCCAGAGGTGGTATTTGCTGGTTCTCCGAACTCTTCCAAATTTGCTCTCTCGCGCGCGCCTGCGCTGTTCCATTAAAATCGTTCTGCGCATGCGCAGACCTTAAAAACAAGACAGTGGTGCCAGCAGCGCCGACCGGGGAAATCGGTTTGAGGGCGTGGCAGACCTGGGTCGTTGCTGGTTCCAGCGACCCACGCCACCATATCACTACCAATTCGGCCGAACCGGGACGTACTGGTAGGAACCCACCTCTAGGCAACGCCCACCCGGGCCATGCTCCTCCTCTCTCCCAGGTCAAACGCAACTATGATGCGGCCCTCAATGAAACCGAGCTTGACACCCCTGGTTTAAGTAAAAGAAAACAAACAACTGAAAGTGTGCGAACGCTAAAAAAAATTCAAAGACTCTGGCACGTCCTTGAGAATGCAAAGAAATCTTTGCTACGCTGCTCTGGCTTACAAAGGTGTCATTCTCGATGCATTTCTATTAATGAACATCAAAAAGGGTGTCTTACAACTTTTGAAGGAGAGGTTTATTTGCTCTCCTATTTACCTTTTGGGGTTTGTTTGTTTTTTTAAAACCCTCAAATCTGCTTCCTCCTGCCAAAAATCCTTCAGAAGGTAAAACGCTGCCAAAGCGAAATGAAGAGAAAAAATAAATAAATACCAGCAGTTTGTTCTTCTTTTAAAGAAGATTTGGCTGCAAGTTAATTTTATCGAGTATAATTAAGTTTTCCACCTGGCCAGGAAATAAATGAATGAATGAATGAATGAATGGTAACTTTTGTTCTGGAGTATCTCTAGAAATAAAAATAAAAAATAGACTTCTGTTTAGAATCTCAAAATGCTGTACAGGTAATCCCTGCCTTACGACCACAATTTAGCCTAAAATCTGTGTCCTTAAGTGAGACATCGATTGAGTTTTGCCCTATTTTACGACCTTGCTTCCCATAGTTGTTAAGTGAATCACTGCAGTTGATCGTTTAGCAGCCTGGTTGTTAAGTGAATCTGGCTTCCCCATGGACTTAGTTGCCAAAGGGGGGGTCACGTAACCATGGGACATTGCAATGGTCATAAGTATGAATCAGTTGCCAAGCATCCGAATTTTGATCACATGGCCATCGGGATGCTGCAAAGGTTGTTAGTGTTAAAAACAGAATAACACAACAAGTAGAGTTGGAAGGGGCTTTGGAGGTCTTCTAGTCCAACCCCTTGCTCAAGCCGGAGACCCTATACCATTCTGAACAGGTGGTTGTCCAATCTCTTCTTAAAAGCTTCCAGTGATGGACCACCCACAATTTCAGTGCCATTGTAACTCCATTACACTCCACTCCACTCCACTATTCTATTTCCTTCTGCTATTCTATACTACGCCACTCTACTCTATTCCCTTCTCCTATTCTATTCTATACTACGCCACTCTACTCTACTTCATTCTATTCTATTCCCTTCTCCTATTCTATTCTATTCTATTCTATTCTATACTACTCTACTCCACTTCATTCTATTCTATTCCCTTCTCCTATTCTATTCTATACTACTCTACTCTACCCTACTTTATTCTACTCTACTCTATTCCCTTCTTCTATTCTATTCTATTCTATACTACTCTACTCTACCCTACTTTACTCTACTCTACTCTATTCCCTTCTTCTATTCTATTCTATACTACTCTACTCTACCCTACTTTATTCTACTCTACTCTATTCCCTTCTTCTATTCTATTCTATTCTATACTACTCTACTCTACCCTACTTTACTCTACTCTATTCCCTTCTTCTATTCTATTCTATTCTATTCTATACCACTCTACTCCAATACAATACAATACAATACAATACAATACAATACAATACAATACAATACAATACAATACAATACAATACAATAGCAGAGTTGGAAGGGACCTTGTAGGTCTTCTAGTCCAACCCCCTGCGTGGGCAGGAACCTTATACCATTTCAGACAAATGACTATCTAACATCTTCTTAAAGACTTCCAGGGTTGGGGCATTCACAACTTCTGGAGGCAAGCTGTTCCAGAGGTTAACTCCATTCTATTCTATTCCCTTCTCCTATTCTATTCTATACTACTCTACTCTACTTTACTCTACTCTACTCTATTCCCTTATTCTATTCTATTCTATACTACGCCACTCCACTTCATTCTATTCTATTCCCTTCTCCTATTCTATTCTGTTCTATATACTCCCTTCTCCTATTCTATTCTATATTACTCTACTCTACCCTACTTTACTCTACTCTACTCTATTCCCTTCTCCTATTCTATTGTATACTACTCCACTCCATTCTATTCTATTCCTTTCTCCTATTCTATTCTATTCTATACTACTCTACTTTACTCTACTCTACTTTATTCCCTTATTCTATTCTATTGTATACTACTCCACTCCACTCCATTCTATTCTATTCCCTTCTCCTATTCTATTCTATACCACGCCACTCCACTCCACTTCATTCTATTCTATTCCCTTATTCTATTCTATACTACTCTACTCTACTCCCTTCTCCTATTCAATTCTATACTACTCTACTCTATTCCCTTCTCCTATTCTATTGTATACTACTCCACTCCATTCTATTCTATTCCCTTCTCCTATTCTATTCTATTTATATTCTGTGTTTATTTTATGATTACTTTATTATTTTATTTATGTTACGTTATTTTATTTTGCGATTATTTTGCTTAATTTTTTTTAATATATATGTTATTATTTTATTTTATTTTTATTTCCGCCAAGGAGTCCCCGTTCTCCCGTACTTTCGGGTCCGATTATTGTTTCCCTCCCAGCTGCTGGAAACCCAGACAGCTGAATTGTGTTGTGTTTGGGACACATAACATTTAAATGGATTTGTTATGTCAGCGGTGATGAGCCCTTTGTGAGAAGTGACAGCCGGATCCCATTGTTCTCTGCTTTCCCAGACTTTCTCTCCAAGGACAGGGTGGGTGGGGGCTCCAATGTAGCTTAGTTATTGATGGAGCAGTCATTCATACAGATGGACGGAGTGGGGGGTGGGTGGGAGATGGGGAAGGCAGGCAGATGGAAAGAGAGCTGGCCAGCCCCACAGGAAGAAAGCATAGTTTTGGGGAGAGAGAAAAAAGGGTTGGGGGCTTGACAAAAAATAAAACGAACCGTTGGGAAGTAAAGAAGGACCCCTTACGAAACTGACCCACACTTTGAAAACTATTCCGGCATGGAAGATTGGTTTGCACTTCATTGGGGTCCAAAGCACCAGAAGGCAGGGCAAAGAAGAAACAAGGGGTGGAAACTTATGCAGGAGAGAAGCAACCTGGAATTAAGGAGAAACTTCCTGAGAGTGAGGACAAGGAACCCGTGGAACAGATTGCCACTAGAAGTGGGTGCTTCATCACTGGAGGTTTTTAAAGAAGAGATTGAACAACTCTAGAACGACGGCGCCTGAGAGGTGATCTGATTGAAGTCTAGAAAATCATGCACGGTGTGGACAAAGTAGAAAAGGAAAAACTGTTTTCCCTATCGCACAACACTAGAACTAGGGGGCACTCCATGAAACTTTTGGAAGCTAGACCTCCAACAAATAAGAGGAAGTACTTTTTCACCCAGAGGACCACTGGTCTATGGAACTCCCTGCCAGAAGAAGTGGTGACAGCTGTCAGCCTGGACACCTTTAAGAAAGGATTAGACGAGTTCATGGAGAACAAGGGTATCCATGGCTATCATGATGGATGCCTAAGGACACCCTCCGGGTTGGAGAGATAGGCAGGATATCTCTTTGTAGGGAATCCTAAGCAGGTGAAGACATCTGCTTGGGAAGACCCTGAAGCAAATGGGGAGCCACTGTGGGAGACAGAATGCTGGACCGGATGGGCTGTGGCCTGTTCCAGCAAAGCTATTCTTATGGTCTTGTTTGTTTAGATCAGTGATAGTCAACCTGGTCCCTACCACCCATTAGTGGGCGTTCCAGTTTTCATGGACGGTAGTAGGGGTTTTGTCTAATACTGAAGCACTTTCCTTTTTTTAATTTAATTGACTTCCCTACTTTGTAAATCAACATGACTGTGGAACCGGTGGGCGGTTTGAAAATTTTACTACTAACAGAGATACCAAAGTGGGCGGTAGGTATAAAAAGGTTGACTACCCCTGATTTAGATGAAATGGTGCGGGGCAGGAGTGTCAAACTCAGTTTCATTGTGGGCCGCATCAGGGTTGTGTTTGACCTTTGGGGGGGGGAGTGGGCGTGGACAGGGGGCGTGGCCAGCTCAACATCACTTATGTCGGGGGCACCTGTGGCGGCCTGAACACTCTACCAGCGAAAACAAGCTCCTGAGCTCCATTTTCGCTGGCAGAGACACCACCGGCTGGTCCAATGCTGTTTCCAGGATGGTCCCTTGAATTTGACACCTCTGTTCTAAGGTCTCCTGCTGGAGCAGGGGGTTGGACTAGAAGACCTCCAAGGTCCCTTCCAACTCTGTTATTCTTTTCAGTTATATTAGTTACTAGCTGGATACCCGTGCTTTACTACGAAACTATGGGCATGATATCTTTACGATCGGGCTTGATAAATTGGCACTTAAAGCTTGAAAATGAATGAGTAGTTAAAAAAGGCATTGTATTATTTTGTTAAAGATGGTAAGCTAAATTTTTGTTACAGATTACGACATTATTGTAAGTCTAACAACAATAAAATAGATGGGTTTGAGCCCTTTAATCCCACCAGCACCCAGTTGCAACTGGCAGTTGGAACAGAGTTCTTTTCAGTGGGGAGGGGGAGTAGAATGCGTAACCCCATAGCATCAAAGCATGTTAATATAAGGCAGTTGGCAGTTGGAACAGAGTTCTTTTCAGTGGGGAGGGGAAGTAGAATGCGTAACCCTATAGCATCAAAGCATGTTAATATAAGGCAGCTGGCAGTTGGAACAGATTTCTTTTCAGGTGAGGAGGGGGAGTAGAATGTCTAACTCCTTAGCATCAGAGCATGTTAATATAATGCCGTATAAGAAATACTAATGACCTGATAGTCTTTTCGACAAATCCTTTCTTAGTGAGCACCTAGAAGCCAAGAGGAACATACGTGCCAAATTTCAAGTTTGTAGGCTTTACAGTTATGGAGATTTTGTAATGAGTGAGTGGTACTTGGCTTGGTTTTTTTTTTCCTTGAAAACATTTCGCTTCTCATCCAAGAAGCTTTTTCGGTTCTGACTGAAAGATGGGGAATAGAACTGAAGAAGCTCCTTGGATAACAAGCGAAACATTTTCAAGGGAGGGGGAACCCCAAGAATGTACAATTGTCTTTTTTTGTTAGGAAAAAAATGATACTTAAGAATAAATTTGCATAAGTGGGTCACAATCCTACACTTTTAAAGATCATCGTAGCATTTATTCAGGAAAACACTTTGACATTTTAAGGGACAAAATAATGGTGTTATGGACAACACAGTCCTTAAAGATCGCATCCTGCCCCATACATCCCTTCGACCGATTCGCTCCCACAGAGAGGGACTTCTCCGGGTGCTGTCCACTAGGCAATGCCAGCGGGCGACGCCCAGGGGAAGGGCCTTCTCTGTGGCGGGCCCAGCTCTATGGAACGACCTTCCCCCCGAGCTCAGAACAACCACGGACCTCCGCGCCTTCCATCAAAAGCTCAACACTCATCTCTTCCAGCAGGCCGGCCTGGCCTAACCTACCTTCCAGCCTTTTTAGTCTGAATATCTAAATCGTTTTAATTGGGTTTTTAAGGGGTTTAGGTTTTAGGATTTTAGGTTTTTTATGGCAGGGATAAATTGTTTAATCTGATTTTATATATTTATGATGTATTTATATTTGTACGTTTTTAATTCCCCTGTGCACCGCTCCGAGTCCCTTCGGGGAGAGGGAGCGGTCTACAAATTAAATTATTTATTATTGTTATTGTTATTGTTGTTATTATTATTATTATTATCATTATTATTATTATTATTATTATTATTATTATTATTATTATTATTATTATTATTAAAACTGGTTCAGACAGTCCTCAATTTATGACTGGTTCTTTTAACACACACACACTCATGTGATCCCTTGGCAACTAGCTTGTATTTAAGACTGATGAGTCTTATGGTCACACAATCAGAATTTCCAACATGTTTTGCTGGGTTTTAGCAGTTTTTGTCAATTTCCAGCGGGAAAAAACCCCCAAACCCACCCATTTGGGAGAGTGTCATTTGTTCAGTGACCAAGTGATTTGCTTAACAACTGCGGTAATTCACTTATTAACGGCCATAAAAACACTGGAAAGATCTGAACTGGTTATGTGGTATCTGGATTGATGACCGCAATGACTTTTGACAGAAATTTCCATCCCAGTTGTTGTGTAAGTTGAGGACTAGCTGTACAATAATTAACCTAGGCAAAATATAAAGTGAGTGATTTCCTTTCCTTTCTTCTTTTTATCTCCCTCCCTTCCCCTTTCCTTTCCTTTCCTCTTTTATTTTTATCTTCCTTTCCCCTTCTTTTTTCCCCTTTCTTCCTTCTTTCCTCTTCTTTTCCTTTTCTTTTATCTTCCTTTTCCTTTCCTTCCCTTTCTCCTTTCCTCTTTCCTTTCCTTTTATCTTCCTTCCCTTCCCTTTCTCATTCTTCTTTCCTCTTCCTTCCCTTTCCTTTTATCTTCCTTCCCTTCCCTTTATACTTTCCTCTTCCTTTCCTTTTCTTTTATCCTCCTTTCCTTTCTACTTTCTATTTTCTCCTTTCCTCTTCCTTTCCTTTTCTTTTATCTTCCTTTTCCTTTTCTTCCTTTTCTCCTTTCCTCTTCCTTTCCTTTCCTTTTATCTTCCTTCCCTTTATAGTTTCCTCTTCCTTTCCTTTTCTTTTATCCTCCTTTCCTTTCTACTTTCTATTTTCTCCTTTCCTCTTCCTTTCCTTTTCTTTTACCTTCCTTTTCCTTCCCTTCCCTTTCTCCTTTCCTCTTCCTTTCCTTTTCTTTTACCTTCCTTTTCCTTCCCCTTTCCTTTCCACTTTTCTATTGTCTACCTCTTCCTTTTCTTTTATCTTCCTTTCCTTTCTCCTTTCCTCTTCCTTTCCTTTCCTTTTATCTTCCTTAACCTTCCCTTTATTTTATTCTTTTACGGTTTCCTTCCTCCCCTTCCTCTGACATTCGGAGTGATTAGAATAAGAAGGTGACAGACAGAGGGCTGCTGCAGTTGTTTTAAAATCACAGCAGACGGCAATTAACAACGTGGGAGCCAGCTGCTTATCTGGCCAGATAAAGCTTCTTAATAGGGGATTCCACTCCAAGGATGGTTTCTACAGATGCAGCGCTTCATACTTCAAAGAGGGTGTGTGTGTGGGTGTATTTCTGAAATGTTCATCCCAGATTGCTGAAAAAGCTTTCCAGCCAGCAACCTGAGCCTTTCCTTAAAAATAAATGGAGGGGGATTGGGGATTTATTCTGGAGGGGGGAGGGTTACGTACAGGTTAGGATCTGATTTCCCATTTGGGATGGGATAGGATACGATAGGATAGGATAGGACAGGACAGGACGGGATAGGATATAGAATGGAATGGAATATTGGAATATAGAATAGAATAGGAATAGGAATAGAATAGAACATCAGAATATAGAATAGATTGGAATATTGGAATATAAAATAGAATAGGAACAGAATAGAATAGAATATCAGAATATAGAATAGAATGGAATATTAGGATAGGATAGGATATAGAATGGAATGGAATATTGGAATATAGAATAGGAATAGAATAGAATAGAATAGAATATCAGAATATAGAATAGATTGGAATATTGGAATATAGAATAGAATAGGAACAGAATAGAATAGAATATCAGAATATCAGAATATAGAATACAGTAGAATAGAATAGATTGGAATATTAGGATAGGATAGGATATAGAATGGAATGGAATATTGGAATATAGAATAGAATAGGAATAGAATAGAATATCAGAATATAGAATAGATTGGAATATTGGAATATAGAATAGAATAGGAACAGAATAGAATAGAATATCAGAATATAGAATACAGTAGAATAGAATAGATTGGAATATTAGGATAGGATAGGATATAGAATGGAATGGAATATTGGAATATAGAATAGAATAGGAATAGAATAGAATATCAGAATATAGAATAGATTGGAATATTGGAATATAGAATAGAATAGGAACAGAATAGAATAGAATATCAGAATATAGAATACAGTAGAATAGAATAGATTGGAATATTGGAAAATAGAATATCAGAAAATAGAATAGAATAGAATATTGGAATATAGAACAAAGTAGAATAGAATAGAATACTGGAATAGAATAGAATACTGGAATATAGAATAGAATATCAGAATATAGAATAGAATAGAATATTGGGATATTGGAATATAAAACAAAGTAGAATAGAATAGAATGGAATATTGGAATATTGGAATATAAAACAAAGTAGAATAGAATAGAATAGAATACTGGAATATAGAATAGAATATCAGAATATAGAATAGAATGGAATATTAGGATAGGATAGGTTAGGATAGGATAGGATAGGATTCTTTATTTGCCAAGTGTGATTGGACACACAAAGAATTTGCCTTTGGTGCATATGCTCTCCATGTACATAAAAAGATAAGATACATTCGTCAAGAATAAAAAGATACAACACTTAATGATAGTCAAGGTTACGGATAAGCTATCAAATCGTATTAGGAAACGATTAAAAACAATATAAATGGAAAGATACAAGCAACATGGTTATAGTCATAAGGAAGAAAAAGCACAAAATCAGGTTTTTATGCTTTTTAGCTTACCTTCTTGATCTCAGGCCTGCAGGTGCCTGAAGAGTTACCTTGAGGTAAGATGGGCGGCCAATAAATTTGACAAATAAATAAAATAAACCCTTCCAGCCCTTCTGTTCTATGATTCCTAAAATAGATAGTTTAATTCACCTGGTTGGTTGAATCAATTTGTTAAGCTGCCCATGACAACATCCCTCTATTTTTTTTCCTTTTCTATTTCTTTCTAGATATTTAAAAAAAAACACAACTACTTCAGAGTAATATCCCCACAGATGAATTAGTGATTCAGAAAATTCTGGATTGCGCAGAAATGGAAGGGTTAACATTAAGATTAAAGAGCAAAGAAGAGTCTGATTACTGTGAAATTTGGGATAATTGGTATAAAAGGTTGCATAACAGAAATAAACTTAATCTAGCCAAGAAACAATAGAGAAATGTATAAAACTATAAACGAATGTATATAAATATAGAAGCGATGTAAGATTGATATATACAGGTATGATGACACAACAGTGTTAATGTGATGAGTATAAGTTGTTATAGATGGAAAAAAACAATAAAAATTTGAACGTAAAAAAATAGCTTCATAAAGTTGCCTTTTTAAAACCAAACCAAACCAAAAAAAAAAAAAGCTACATCAGTTTTGGTCGCCACGATGTAGAAAAGATGTGGAGACTCTAGAAAGAGTGCAGAGAAGAGCAACAATGATGATTAGGGGACTGGAGACTAAAACATATGAAGAACGGTTGCAGGAACTGGGTATGTCTAGTTGAATGAAAAGAAGGACTGGGGAGACATGATAGCAGTCTTCCGATATCTCAGAGGGTGCCACAAAGAAGAGGGAGTCAAACTATTCTCCAAGGCACCTGAGGGCAGAACAAGAAGCAATGGGTGGAAACTAATCAAGGAGAGAAGCAACTTAGAACTAAGGAGAAATTTCCTGACAGTCAGAACAATTAACCAGTGGAACAGAAGTTGCCTCCAGAAGTTGTGAATGCTCCAACCCTGGAAGTCTTTAAGAAGATGTTGGATAGACATTTGTCTGAAACGGTATAAGCTTCCTGCCTATGCAGGGGGTTGGACTAGAAGACCTCCAAGGCCCCTTCCAACTCTGCTATTGTACAGTAGTTAAATAAATAAATAAATAAATAAATAAATAAATAAATAAATAAATAAATAAATAAATAAATAAATAAATAAATAAATAAATAAATGAGGAATTAGCTGGCACTTTTTTATCCTTGTTTATTTTTATAGCTGTCTCTTCCATTAATACTCTCTTCCTTCCCTCAAATTCACCTGGCAGGGCAAATAATAATAATAATAATCATCATCATCATCAAAATATTTAAAGCACGGGATTCAGGGGAAAAGACTGAGATGATTATTTAGATGACCAGCCTTAATTTTGGGCTGGTCATTTTGAGTAAACAAATATGAATGGCCGCTAACCTTTTGATTTACTATATTCATCATCGAAGCGTTTGCAATTCTCAAAAATGTGCTACCAAAATCCACTGTAGGTGATCCTCGACTTCCAACAATTTATTTAGTGACCGTTCAAAGTTACAACAGCAAGGGAAAAGGGTGACTTACGATAGTTTTTCACACTTAATGACCGTTGCAGCCTCCCCATCGTCAGGTGATCAAATATTCAGACGCTTGGCGAGTGGTTCGTATTTATGACGGCCCTGGGATGCCCTTTTGCGATTTCCTGACAAGCAACGTCACTGGGGAATTCCAGATTCACTTAACAACTACGTTAATAACTTAGCATATGCAACGATTCACTTAACGACGGTGGCGGGAGAAGTCACAAAATGGGGGAAAACTCACTTAAGAAATGTTCCACTCAGCAACATAAATTTGGGGCTCATTTGTGGTCGTAACTCGAGGACTACCTGTACAAAAACGCATTCCAAAGGAAGGGATTACCTGGGTTGAGCTAAAGGGGAATGGCTGAAATGGTTATTTATTTATTTATTTTTTTAAAAAATAATAATAATTCAGATACGGGCTTGCAGTTATTTTGTAAAAAGATTTGGTTTGCATCAACATTGGCCAACCTGAGGCTTTGTCCCTGCTAGAATTCCTGCCTCTCTTTGCAAGGTCCTTACAATGTCCACCTCCCGATGGTTGTAATCTACTACCTGTAGGAGGCACCAGCCTCCGATGTGGGGCTGATCCTTACTCTACGATGGTAACTTAAGTAGACTAGAAACCACTGAGGATGTAGAGCATGGGTGTCAAACTTGATTTTGTTGTGGGCTGCATCAGGGTTGTGTTTGACCTCGGGGTGTGTGTGTGGCTGGGGTAGGCGTGGCCAGGGGGCATAGCCAGCTCGACGTCACTCGTGTCAGGGGCACCTGTGGTGGCCAAGTGCTAGGGCAGGACTTCCCTCAGATCCTCCACACTCTCATCATAATCCCCTCCCTCCCTCCCTCCCTTCCTTCCTTCCTCCCTCCCTCTTTCCCTCCCTTCTTCCTTCCAACCAACCTTCTTCCTTCATCTTATCTATCTATCTATCTATCTATCCGTGGTGGGTTTGGTAGTGGTTCGGCGGGCTGGGTCGCTGGAACCGGCAGCGACCCACGCCTGCCACACTCCCGAACTGGTTCCCTCGGTCGCCACCATCACCGGCGCCATCTTGTTTTCCAGTTCTGCGCATGCGCAGAACAATTTCTATTACACTGGGCATCCGCGCATACACGAGGGAACCGGCAGTAGTGCCATCCGGAACCCACCCCTGCTATGTATCTATTCTATCTGTTCTGCGGACGTGGAATTCTCAACTGTCATTTGTCGGCCATTTTATCTGCCTGGAGAGATTTCTGTTATAGTTGTCACTGCTGTCTATATTCCACCTGATGCAAATGTTAGCACAACGCTCAAACCAATTTCATTGTCATTTTTTTATTTTATTGCAATGACAAGAAAGATTATTATTATTATTATTATCTTCTTAACCTCCCATCTCCCTCACAGAAGGTCTCAAAAGTACTCCAAACAACCGCTAGCAGGAATGGAAGTTGAAAGCTTAAGATTAAGCAAAAGAAAAAAAATCAGACGGCTGCCATTTTCTTTTCTCTCGATCAGCGAACATGTTAATAAGATTTGGAGTTGCACCAGTAGTTAAGCATTGAACGGATGCAATAAAAACTTGCATAGTTAAGAAAATTCTGGGATTATGGTTTGTTTCTTCCCAAAACAGAACCCTTAGCATGGAAGGGAGGTGAGAAAAGTACCTCAGTGCCTCTGGAATTGCTTAATTATTAACCCCTATTTTTTTCCAGTCACCTCACACGAACTGTAGTCCATGTTTTCTGTTTCTTTTACTTGCAAGGCCTCTGGTACAGTAAGATTGATTTCGTTACAATGTAAAAATATAGGGCAGTGATGGCGAACCTATGGCACGGGTGCCACAGGTGGCACGCGAAGCCATTTCTGAGGGCACGCGAGACGTTGCCCTGTCAGCTCCAGCGCAGATGAGCCTGCTGGCCAGCTGATTTTCGGCCTTGAGTTTTTGCCCTCCTGAAGCCTCCAGAGGGAGAAAAATGGCCCAACGGGCAAACCGAAAGTCCATTCCTGAATTTCCGGTTTGTGTGTTGGGACTTTTTTTGCCCTCCCCAGGCTCCAAAAAAGCCGTGTGCACATGCGCGAGGCAGGAGGGGGTGTCACGCGTGCATGTTCAGGGGACACGGCATGGGAGGCATTAAATTATGGGTGTGGGCACATGAGCACACACAATAGCGTGAGCATGTGCTTTTGGCACCCGAGGCTAAAAAGGTTCACCATCCCTGATATAGGGTGTATATATTTGAGTTCTTTGAGTTTCAGGACTGTGAGTTTAGGACAAGACTTAGCCATGGAGACAGTGAGTTCTAGTCCTGCTTTAGCCATGAAAGCCATCTGGGCGACCTCAGTTCTCTCTTTTAGCCCAAGCCGCCCCACAGAGTTGTTAGTTGTGGGGAAAATAAGAGGCGGGAGGGGTTCTGAATACGTTCGCCATCTTATTTGCGAAAATAATAAAGGCGGGATGTAAACAAATAATCGTTGGAAATGACTAATAGCAGCGTCAAGGTAAACAACTTTTCGAGGCGGTGATAGCATTCACCGACAAGAAGATTAGATAGATAGATAGACAGACAGACAGACAGACAGACAGACAGACAGACAGACAGACAGACAGACAGACAGACAGACAGACAGACAGACAGACAGACAGACAGACAGACGTGGGTGGGTGGGTGGGTGGGTGGTAGATAAGGAGAGAGAGATGATAGATAGATAGATAGATAGATAGATAGATAGATAGATAGATAGATAGATAGATAGATAGATAGATAGATAGATAGATAGATGATGGATAGATAGATAGATAGATAGATAGATAGATAGATAGATAGATAGATAGATAGATAGATAGATAGATAGATAGAGATTGATTTATTGATTAGCTAGATAGCTCGAAGGTTGGAGGGTTGAATAAATGTGTCTCTTCACTTAAGTATATTTATTGTCATTAAATACAACAAAATCGGTTTAACCTCACTGTGCAAAATTATAACAGAAATGAAAAAAGAAAGAAAAAGAAAAAAATCTAGATAGACAGACAGACAGACAGGCGTGGGTGGGTGGTTAGTAGGTAAGGAGAGAGATGATAGATAGACAGACAGACAGACATCGGGGTGTCAAACTCGATTTCATTGAGGGCTGTATCAGGGTTGTGTTTGATCTGGGGGGGGGGCAGGGGCATGGCCAGCTTGACATCACTCGTGTCGGGGGGCGCCTGTGGTGGCCCCAGTGTTCTGCCAGTGAAAAACGTGCTTGGGAGGGTTGCCCGCAGTCTGGTTTTGCTGTAGCCGTTGCAGCCAAAAACGGAGCTCAGGAGGGGCATGTACACTGTGAGCCAGTCCTTCCCTGTTTCCAGGGCAGTCCCGTGGGCAGGATCTGGCCCCACGGGCCTTGAGTTTGACGAGAGAGAGAGAGAGAGAGAGATCTTTTGAGGATGGGAAGGCTTAACCTTCTTTCTCTTTTCTTGTCTCCCTTCTTTCCAGGGTTACGACCGGCTGCAGAAACATTCCGTGGTTCACTACGATCCAGAGCTCGCCCAGGATTTCACCAGTGACACCTTAAAATCACGGCACCAGCAAAGAAATTGCAACCAACATCATCTCGACTGGTCGTTGACGTCTGAGACTGGATCGACTTCTCAAGCTTGCTTCGTTGCTCCGGAGTCGAACCGAGAAGCCACTAATTCCCCTAAGGTCTCGGGGTCAGAGGCTGGGCTGTCGTTCAGCAAATCCCAAGTCAAGAAGGCAAATTCCAGCAGCGCCTGGGCTCATCTGACCAGCGGTGGTAGTAACAAAGACCTCCCCTCTTGCACTGCAGCCCCGGGGTCAAACTCTCTTGGATTAGCATCCCAGTCTAACAATCTGGTTGACTGCAGTGGATTTTTAAGTCAAGAGGGAGGGGGACAAGCAGACCCCCTCGATCAAACCAGCACCAGCTCCAAGAAAAAGTCCAGTAAGAAAGACTTAATCAACCAGACCGCCTCAAATACAGACCTAGAATGGGTGAAGAACCCTCAGAAGTCATTGGAAGGCCAACCCAGTGTCAACATGGATGGCAAAAAGGAGCCCAGCGCAACCAAGCCACCGTCACCCCGACAAAGCCCAAACTCAGCCAACCTGTCTGAAAACGATTTGAGTCACGTGCGAATTACTATCCCGATCAAAGGTCCAATAGGGGAACCACCTGGCCACAAAAGGAAGAAAAGACAGTCAACTAAAGTTGCTCCTGAGAAGACGGAGAAACCTCCATTTCCTGGGCAGCCTGTAAGCAGTGATATAGCCAGCCGGAGTAGCACCCAAGCAGACTTGTGTAAGAAAGATCCACGTGTCACAAAGCCGGGGAAAGTTCCTGAGATTGAATCTCCCTCCATGGTACCCATGGAAAAAAACGAGATGACCAATAAATCTCCCTCAAGCAATGCAACCAGGCTCAGAAAGACGCCAACCATCATGTCTGTTTCGGTGACAAATGATATCCCTGCCCTCAGCAAGCATTCGGAGATTCAGCACCCCAAATTTTCAGCCAAACGAAGGTGGACTTGCAGCAAACCTAAAAATGTGTTCCGGGAACCTTCTCTGGGTCCATCTGAGAAACTGATGTTAGAACCTCCGTCCGCTTATCCCATAACACCATCCAGCCCTCTTTATACCAATACAGACAGTCTGACGGTGATCACTCCCATCAAGAAGAAGAGGGGCCGACCCAAGAAACAACCTTTGCTCACCGTCGAGACCATCCATGAGGGAACGTCCACCAGCCCAGTCAGCCCAATCAGCCGGGAGTTCCCGGGTACCAAAAAAAGAAAGAGGAGGCGAAACTTAATGAACCTGGCTCAGATGCCTTCGGAAGAAGAACACTCGGCCGGCGAGTTGAAATTTCACAAAAAGGTGGGCAAACTCGGCGTCTTGGATAAGAAGACCATCAAGACGATCAACAAAATGAAGACCCTTAAGAGAAAGAACCTCTTGAGCCAGATCTTATCTTGTTCCAGTAATATATCTTTGAAAGCCAAAACCCAGCCACCGGCCACCTCGGGGGCTCCAGCGATCGACGCGAGGTTAGGAAAGCAAATCAATGTGAGCAAACGAGGGACAATCTACATAGGCAAGAAGAGAGGAAGGAAGCCAAGATCTGAGTTGCAGTCTCCACAGGAAGACCCTAAGGCGGTCATCAAACATTTGAGGCCTGTATCTAGCCAGCCCGATCACCCAGCCGTGCCTTCAACCTTGCAGTCTCTCGTGACGTCCTCACCAGCAACGGTTCACCCGCTGTCCATGCAGCTAGCGGGCTCTCACGACAACCTTAGCCCTGCCAGGACCGACACCAATTTTTCAGAGTTAAAGACAATGCCAAATCTACAACCCATCAGCGCGCTCCCCACCAAAACTCCGAAAGGAATCCACAGTGGGACTTGGAAGTTGTCCCCACCCAGGCTCATGGCCAATTCTCCTTCTCACCTGTGCGACATCGGTTCTCTGAAGGAAATCACGCTGTCCCCTCTGAGCGAGTCCCACAGCGAAGAAACAATCCCAAGTGACAGTGGGATCGGTACGGACAACAACAGCACTGCGGACCAAGCCGAAAAGACTTCGGAATCACGCCGAAGATACTCCTTCGATTTCTGTAGTCTGGACAACCCAGAAGCTGTCCAGTCGGACACCAGCAGTAAGAACAGGCACAGCCACCGGCCGAAGCATCTCATGGTGGACAACTTTCTCTCCCACGAGTCCATGAAGAAGCCAAAGCACAAGAGGAAGCGGAAAAACCTACAGAACAGAGATGACCTCCAGTTCCTGGCTGATCTAGAGGAGCTGATCAGTAAGTTCCAAGTCTTCAGAATTTCTCACCGAAGTTACACGTTCTATCACGAGAATCCGTACCCCAGCATTTTCAGGATCAACTTTGATCCCTACTATCCTGTGCCATATATCCAGTACGACCCATTGCTGTATCTTCGCAGGACCTCCGACATGAAGTCTAAGAAAAAGCGCGGTCGGCCTGCCAAAACCAATGACACCATGACGAAGGTGCCTTTCTTACAAGGGTTTGGTTACCCTATTCCCAGCGGGAGTTACTATGCACCCTACGGAATGCCTTACACATCAATGCCTATGATGAACCTGGGCTACTACAGTCAGTACCCGGCCCCGTTGTACTTGTCTCACACCCTGGGCACGGCGTCTCCTTTCATGAGGCCGACAGTGCCCCCTCCCCAGTTCCATCCAAGTTCTCACATGAAGATGCCCAACACTGCCAAGCATAAAGCCAAGCACGGTGTCCACTTGCAGACGCCCGTAGGGATGGGCCTCGGAGAGGTCCATTCCTCGTTGACCTCCACCAAGGTGTCGGGAACCAGCTTATCCAGCGGCCGACTTCACAAGAGAAAACACAAACATAAGCACAAACACAAGGAGGAGCGGATATTGGGGGCTCACGATGACCTCAGCAGCCTCTTTGCAAGCAAGTCACCGGGTTTCTCCAGCCATTCGGTGGGGGAGAGGTTAAATGTCTCCGAGAAGGACATCTCCTTGTTGACCGAGAAAGGCAAACACAAGGACAAACAGAAGCACCAGCACTGCGAAGCTGGGCACAAGGCGGGGTCAAAGAGTAGCTTCGAGGTGGACACCCTCTCTACGTTGTCGCTCTCCGACACTCAGCAATGGGTCAAGGAGAAGAACAACTCGAGCAATGATGACCCCTGCCTGAAGAAGTACGCGGGAAACACAGAGAACGGTACGAGAGCCGATGTGATGGATGTCTTTGGCGAGATGAATTCCGCCAGTGACAAGCGCGATGGGGATCCCAGTGGAGCAAAAAGAAGGAGCTTTGACGGATTTGGGACCTACAGGGAGAAGGACTTTCAGACGTTCAGAGCAAGTAGGAAGGACAGGAACTCGTACGATTCCTCGACTGTTTCAGGTAAGAGATTTCCCTCAGCAATGAACTGCCTCTTTCTAGGCGCACAGATGACTATTTCATGACGTTTAATAACTGTGTTATATCTAATCTGTTGTCTATAATCAAGCAGACATTATCCATCCTAAGTCTTTGCTGGATGTGGGCTTCTATTGACCACTTTTGACAAGAGAACCGTACAAAGATGGTTTAAAGGCCTCTGGCAAAGGAGAGCTCATATTTCGTATATCCTCTGGCTGCAAGGTCTCCATTGTTAGGAGATTCTTAACTGTCTGGTTGAACGTCCTTCCTTGTAGTTCTGACGTCTCGGTTCTGATTCTGGGGTGATAAAGAATGAGCCCAAGTCTGTTCAATGTGGCAATTCTTCAGATGTTCCACGAGTGCTATTTAGTTGTCTGTTGGTGCTGACGAATTGCGACCCGGAAGAATTGTGTGTCTGCTTGTACTTTCCAAGAAAGCGTTTATAAGTGCAGGGTGCCCTCAATTTAATTAAACTAGACAATTAAAGTAAACAAAGCAAAACATTTTCACCGAGAAAAAAAATTGAAGTTCAGTTGCCTCTTGGAAAAAGCAGCTTTGGGATGTGGTGTTCATAGCATTCCCCTTATTTACTAAGTGTTCTGACCGAGGCTTCCCAAGATCATGAAGCTGACTCCTCCTCCTGATAAAACCTCTTTTATTTAGGTTAAAGGGAATTCCTCTCCAGCAAAGTCCCGGCCAGGAGTCTTGCAAGAGATTTCACAACTACAGGCCTTGATCGGGCTTGGAGAGCTGCCAGGCCAATATCTTCCAAATGCCACGCTGTAGCAGCAATTATTTGGCAAGAAGTCGGGAACAGATATTCACCCTCATGAATTGAACTCATTGTCTCCTGCAAACTCCACTCCCCTTTCGCTCCTCCTTATTCCCTATGGGAGGGGCCATTCACCATTCACCTGTGGCTTTACGCCCTTGTTCCTTAGCTGTTCCATTCTCCTGACAGCTCTGCGCATGTTCACATTGGGAACAGTTTCCAGCTGTTCTTCTGCCCCACTGATGTCTGACTCCGAAGGCAGGTGATAACTGTCGGCCCCCTGCCCCATCTCTGCCTCCGACGCAGAGCCCTCGTCAGAGCCTTCCCCAGACTCCAGGACTGGCCCACGTTTCTCCCCAACCTTCTCACTGTGTGAGTCTCCCACCAGCTTCGTTGGTGGGCCACAACACTAAGCTGGTAATTCTATCAAAGAAGATGAGGTTAGATTGTCATGGTTTGATTGTCACAAATCCTAGGTTGGTTGACTATCTAGATGTTCATAAAGATACAGTTGGGGCATCTCTTCTAAGATGTTGCCCGGTATATAGATCAAGCTGAAAAGTCTGCAATTTCTTTTTCTTTTTGAAGGTGGGATGATATTTGCTCTACTCTGGTCTCCTAAGAGTTCTTAGACTACCAAGAATGATCTTGTGGTTGCATTCATCACATTCTTCAGTAACTGCTATTTGGCCAGTGGTGAAATTCAATTTTTTTTACTACCAGTTCTGTGGGCGTGGCTTGATGGGCATGGCAGGGGAAAGATACTGCAAAATCTCCATTTCCCTCCCCACTCCAGGGGAAGGATACTGTAAAATCTTCATTCCCTCCCCACTCCTGGGGGAAAGATACTGCAAAATCTCCATTCTCTCTCTACTCCATGGGAAGGATACTGCAAAGTCTCCATTCCCTCCCCACTCCAGGGGAAGGATACTGTAAAATCTACATTCCCACCCCACTCCAGGGGAAGGATACTGTAAAATCTACATTCGCATCCCACTCTATGGGAAGGATACTGTAAAATCTCCATTCCCTCCCCACTCTGGTGCCAGCCAGATGTGGTATTTGCCGGTTCTCAAAACTACTCAAAATTTCCACTCAGAACCCGCTGAATTTCACCCCTGATGTAGTCCTTGAATTCAACTATGTTAGCTCTCTTCTTGTCCTCTCTTTGTCTAATTTAAGCTTTCCTCGGAAGGGCTAAAACCATGATCCAGCCTTCTATTTCTCTTCTGAGGGAAGACAGATGCAAAACCGGAATTAAGAAGTGCCGCCTTTTCATTCTGCCCACTTTTTTCTTCCGATGGATCTGTACTTTCTTTTGACTTTTGTCTCTTATTGTCTCTTATTCCTCATCTACACAAAGAACCTTTTATCCTGGGGGTGGAGGTAGCAGCTATTTTTGGTGTCTTTCACAAGAGCTTCAGCTCTCCTGACAGGCTTTCTCTGGTTTCTGGAGACTTATCTACTCTTCTCCTTTGTTTTAAGCTTCTCCTTTTTTTTCTTTTAGGTATTTAGAGAATTCTGCCTATATTCCCATGGACCTTTTTTGAATTCTCACATCCCCCTCCCTTTCTTGTAGGTATTAATTAATTATCTCACTTCAAAGAATTTCATATCCTTCCTAGGTCCTTGTCTCCTTCAGCATTTTAAGCCACTGGATCTCAACCAGCTTCCCTCACAGTCCATCAAGACCTTGGACAAGTTCTTCAGAAGACCAGAATAGACCTCTGTGTCCTCTCAGTTCCTCCTCTTCCAGATATCACAGATATTCCAGACATCTACAGTTTCTTCCGAAAGATCAAATATCTTCAGTTCTTCAACCAATTCTTCTCTATTCTTCTTCTTGTGCCGTATCTTTTATTGGGCGTTGGCGATCCTATTTTTATCAACAGCCGCATGAAAAGGTGCTGCTGAGTTTTGTCCAAACCGGTCCCTTAGATTTTGAAGACATGATGTTCTTACAATACAATACAATAGCAGAGTTGGAAGGGACCTTGTAGGTCTTCTAGTCCAACCCCCTGCGTGGGCAGGAACCTTATACCATTTCAGACAAATGGCTATCTAACATCTTCTTGAAGACTTGCAGTGTTGGAGCATTCACAACTTCTGGAGGCAAGCTGTTCCACTGGTTAATTGTTTTCACTGTTCAAATTTCTCCACAGTTCTAAGTTGCTTCTCTCCTTGATTAGTTTCCACCCATTGCTTCTTGTTCTGCCCTCAGGTGATTTGGAGAATAGTTTGACTCCCTCTTCTTTGTGGCAGTCCCTGGGATATCGGAAGACTGCTATCATGTCTCCCCTGGTCCTTCTCTTCATCAAACTAGACATACCCAGCTCCTGCAACCGTTCTTCATATGTTTTAGCCTCCAGTCCCCTAATCCTCTTTGTTGCTCTTCTCTGCACTCTTTCCAGAGTCTCCACGTCTTTTCTACATCGTGGTGACCAAAACAGAGTGCCGTATTCCAAGTGTGGCCTTCCCAAGGCACTATACAGTGGCATTAACACTTCACGTGATCTAGATTCTATCCCTCTGTTTATACAGCCTAGAACTGTGTTGGCTTTTTTGGCAGCTGCTGCACACGGCTGGCTCCTATTTAAATGGTTGTCCACTAGGACTCCAAGATCCCTTTCACAGTTGCTACTATTGAGCAAGGTACCACCTATATTGTCCCTGTGCATTTCGTTTTTCTTGCCTAAATGTAGAACCTTACCCTTTTCACCATTGAATTTCATTTTGTTATTTCTTCTTCTGCTTGAATCTCATTTACCTTCAGTCTTTCCCTGGAGAATTAAGTGAAGGATGGCGTATTTTTCCGGGTGTCGTTTCACATGTCCGAAATATTCTAACTTTCGCTTTTTGAGAGTTTTGAACATTTCCCTTGGCTTTCCCAGGTGGCTGATCACCTCCTCATTTCTGATTTTGTCGACCCAGCTTATATGTAACAGCTGCCTGTAAATCTTTCAAATGCTTCTAGTCTCTTCAAGTGGCTTTCTGTCAGAGGCCAACTCTCCGCTCTGTAGAGCAGGATAGAAAAGATGGAGCATCTTCTCTGTTAGTGAGAATTACCAT
Source organism: Rhabdophis nuchalis (assembly GCA_039707465.1). NCBI lineage: Eukaryota > Metazoa > Chordata > Lepidosauria > Squamata > Natricidae > Rhabdophis > Rhabdophis nuchalis. The sequence goes on along the minus strand of CM077644.1, from coordinate 239,899,866 downwards.
ATTTTTCGGAGTATAAAATGCACCAAGGTTTTGAAGAGGCAATTTTTTTTAAAAAAAAAACCGTTTTTGCACTCTGCAAACCTCTCAAAAACGGGACCATTTCCCCCCCAAAAAGACATTAATAACCTTTAGGGGGCTAGCAGAGTGCTCTTTGGGGGTTGGGGGAGGCAAAAAAAGGGCCATAGATAGCCTTTAAGAAGCTTATAGAGTGCTCCTGGGGGCTGGGGAGGGTAAAATTTAGCAAAAAGTGGACCATTTTTTGCTCATTTCTGCCCTCTCCAGTCCCTAGGAGCTCTCTAAAAGCTTTCTACAAGCTATGCACCGCCATTTTGGTGAAGGGGGCAGGGTTTCTGGCAGCAAAAAAATGCTGTCTTCAGTGTATAAGGCGCACCCAGATTTTCAGCCTCTTTTCTGAAGGAAAAAGGTGCATCTTATACTCCGAAAAATATGGTAATTCCACATTTGCAGACTTTCCGTGTTTTTTCCATCACCCTTCTGACAAATGACAGTGTCACCCAGACAAGATAAGAATTTGCTGGACTTCTCTTCTGACTCTTGATGGAGTTAGCTGCCTAGCAGATGGTCAAGAACATAGCCAACCACAGCCTCTTTGAAACAAGACGGGGTGCAAATAAATTTAATTAATAAATAAATAAAAGATTTTTTTTTTAAAAAAACCATTGAAATCCACCATCATCTGAAGGGACGATCATTTCATGCAAAAAAATTCCTTTGCATCTTCAGCCTACCCAGATGGTTCTCTCAAATCATATGTGTCTTCTTAAATTAGGATCTCTGAATTCTTCAGGGTTATTTTGCCCCATAATCTGTGCATTGATGGGCATTCTGAGGTTGTGAGTACCATCTACTGGCATTTTGGTTCTAGTGTCCTATCAAAATTTGACTTTCCCCTTGTGTTCTGCATACATACTTTTGGAGTTTTGCCGCCCTTCCTTCTCCTGATTGGATTTAACATCATCCTGGTGACTCAACATCAGTCAAACGCCTCCTTCCATTTTTTGAAGGTGTATCCCATTTCTTCCGAAGAGACCTTCACGCAGGTAGCGTTAATCATTGTCGTAGAACCCAGTTGTTCTTGGAGACACCATTTGCATCATCGGTTTTTGGTCTCTGCTTTCCTTTCAAGTGGAAGAATTGATAAAAGATCAGCTTTGCTTCCAATTATTTCACTTTCCTGACCATGGGGTCATAGTCTCCACAGCTTTTTTTCCCACCCAAGGTCTTCTTCTGACCTAGACTTCCCAAGATCACGAAGCGGACTCCTTGTTCCGATAAAACCTCTTTTATTTAGGTTAAACAAAATTCCTCTCCAGCAAAGTCCCGGCAAACAGCCTTTCATGAGATTTCACAACTACAGACCTTGATCAGGCTTGGAGAGCTGCCAGGCCGATATCTTCCAAACGCCACTCTTTAGCAGCAATTACTTGGCCAGAAGTCAGGAACAGATCTTCACCCCAATGAATTGAACTAATTGCCTCCTGCAAACTCCACTCCCCTTTCGCTCCTCTTTATTCCCTGTGGGAGGGATCATACATCATCCACCTGTGCCTTTACTCCCGAGACAGCCCTTGTTCTTTAGCTGTTCCCTTCTCCTGGCAGCTCTGCGCATGCGCACATCGGAAACAAGCTCCAGCTGTGCTTCTGCCCCACTGATATCTGACTCCGAATGCAGCTGATAACTGTCGGACGCCCTAGCTCCATCTCTGCCTCCGACACAGAGCCCTCATCCGAGCCTTCCCCAGACTCCAGGACTGGCCCATGTTTCTCCCCAACCTTCTCACTGTGTGAGTCTCCCACCAGCTTCGTTGGTGGGCCACAACACTAAGCTGGTAATTCTATCAAAGAAGATGAAGTTAAATTGTCATGGTTTGATTGTCACAAATCCTAGGTTGGTTGACTACCTAGATGTTCATAAAGATGCAGTTTGGATGAAGAAGAAAATATGGTTGCTACCAACTTTGAACAATCCTGGGAACCTCTATATCATGTCCTGTACATGGACGTTTGCACCTCCCCAATGTCACATAAGCTCTGGACCTACCTGCTTTGGTTCTCCTGAACAAGGCACCTCCTATTGACATGACACCTGTCTTCTTTCTGAAGATGATTTTGGGATTTCTCCAGTCCTCAGATTCCAAGTGTTTCTTCATTGCTCTATGATATGATTTGTTCAGTCAACATCCTACAGAGGAAGAACTTCATAATTGGTTCCTTGAATTGCGTTGGTACCTTCTCTCCCCCGGAATTAAGAACTATCCCTGACTTACGCACCTTCCGCCACGGTCTCAAAACCTTTCTCTTTCAACAAGCCGGGCTGGCATAAAGCATAATTTTTAAATTTAAATTTTTATGATTTTAATCAGGGTTAGTTTGGGCTTTTTCCACATTTCGGCCAATATTTTAATTATGTCTTTTAAAAGCTTTCTTTTAACTTTTATATATTTGTTTTTATTTTGGCTGTACACCTCCCTGAGTCCTTCGGGAGTAGGGCGGTATAAAAACCCAATAAACTAAACTAAACTGATGTTCTTGCTACCTTGAGACAGACTTGTTTGCCCAAAGGCCTTTTTATCTCTTCCGTGTTATCCTCTTCACTTCTATGCTTTCCCTGGAGGACATGTCTTCTGTCAAAGAACCCGTCACCCTTCCTGCTGCATGTCAGGCAGGAAGAACATTGAAGTGCCTTGCAGGTCGTGATGATGGTTTCTTTCTGAGTCGCGTTCCTTGGAGACTTTCCTACCAACTCTAAATTGCAGTAGTCTCGAGCCCTAGTTATGGTGTGTTTGATGGCTTATCTTGTTGATTTTTCAGTGGTTGGGTAAAGATGGCACACTTATAAACCGAGTTAATTTGGGAACTGGGTGTTGTGTGAATGCAGACATTAACAGCATTCTGCATTAAGTGACTCTTGACCTCTCTCTGCATGGTTGATAGCAGTCTGCTGGTTCCAGGTCTGTAGATCATCATTGCATTCAATGAAACCTGAATTAAATGGGATACATTAAATGATATATATATCTATATATATATATATATTTCCGGATCTTTTAATAAGTCAAGAGACACATTTATTCTTCAATAGTAGCCATGGAGGGGAGTCAAAAAATTAGATAGATAGATAGATAGATAGATAGATAGATAGATAGATGGATGGATGGATGGATGGATGGATGGATGGATGGATGGATGGATGGATGGATGGATGGATGGATGGATGGATGGATGGATGGATGGATGGATGGATGGATGGATGATATATAGATAGACTAGCTGGATAGCTGGAAGGATGAGAGAGAGAGAGAGAGAGACTAGCTAGATAGCTGGAAGGGATAGACAGACAGACAGACAGATAGATTGATTGATTGATAGAAAGATAGATGATATATAGATAGTAGCTGGATAGCTGGAAGGATTAGAGAGAGAGAGAGAGAGACACTAACTAGATAGCTGGAAGGGATGGATGGATGGATGGATGGATGGATGGATGGATGGATGGATGGATAGATAGATAGATGATAGATAGATAGATAGATAGATAGATAGATAGATAGATAGATAGATAGATAGATAGATAGATAGATAGATAGATGATAGATAGATAAATAATAATAATAATAATAATAATAATAATAATAATAATAATAATAATAATAATAATAATAATAATAATAATAATAATAAGTTGGGATTTATTAACCGCACCCTCTCCCCACAGGGACCCGGGGCGGTGCACAGGCATAATTAAAAACAATATACAATAATACAAATATTACTTAAAATAGAATTAAATAAATCTACCCGTGCTAAAAATATAAATTAAAAACCCATTAAAATTTATAATTAAAAGACAGAGAGAACTATTCAAGGCCGGCCAGTCGAAAGAGATGGGTCTTCAATTTTACACGGAAGGAGCGGAGGTCGGTGGTCGTTCTAATATCAGGGGGAAGGTCGTTCCAGAGGGCCGGGCCCGCCACAGAGAGCGCCCTTCCCCTGGGCGTCGCCCGCTGACAAAGTCTAGTGGACGGCACCCGGAGAAGCCCCTCTCTGTGGGAGCGAATCGGTCGTGAGGATGTGTGGGGCAGGATCCGATCTCGCAGATAGCTAGGTCCCGAGCCATGGAGCGCTTTGAAGATGATAACTAACACCTTGAAGCGCACCCGGAAGACGACAGGTAGCCAGTGCAGCTCGCGCAGGAGCGGTGTTACGTGGGCAAACCTAGAGGTGCCCATAATTGCTCGCGCGGCCGCATTCTGAACTAACTGAAGCCTCCGGGTGCACCTCAAGGGGAGCCCCATGTAGAGAGAGTTACAATAGTCCAGTCGGGATGTCACGAGGGCATGGGTGACTGTGCGAAGGGCGTCCCGATCCAATAGGGGGCGCAATTGGCGAACCAGGCGAACCTGGTAAAACGCCCTCCTGGCCACGGCTGTCACTTGCTCTTCCATAGACAGCCGGGTATCCAGGAGGACACCCAAATTGCGCGCCCCATCCACAGGGGCAAGATGTTCGCCCCCTATGGCCAGCGTTGGAGAAAGCTGGTTGAATCGGGCAGCCGGAAACCACAGCCACTCGGTCTTGGTCGGGTTGAGCCTAAGTCCGTTACTTCCCATCCAGATCCGCACGGCTTCCAGGCACTGGCACATCACCGCTACGGCATCGTTGGGGTGGTTTGGGGTAGATATGTACAGCTGGGTGTCATCAGCGTACAGATGGTACTCTACCCCAAAACCACGGATGATCTCACCCAACGGCTTCATATATGCATTAAACAGGAGAGGCGAGAGGACCGACCCCTGAGGCACCCCACATGTGAGGGGTCTCGGGGTCGACCTCTGCTCTCCTGCCCGCACAAATTGCGATCGGCCAGATCGGCCAGAGAGGTAGGAGGAGAACCACCGCAAAACGGTGCCTCCCACCCCCAACCCCCCCAGCCGATGCAATAGGATACCATGGATAGATAGATATTGATTTATTGATTAGCTAGAAGGTTGGAAGGTTGAATAAATGTGTCTCTTGACTTAAGTATAATTTTTATTGTCATTGTACTTAAATACAACAAAATCGGTTTAACCTCACTGGTGCAAAATTATAGCAGAAATGAAAAAAGAAAGAAAAAGAAAAAAAAAACCTAGCATGTGCATGGAGTGATTATGGTTGTATTTAAGTCTGACAGCCCAAGGATAGAAACTATTTTTAGACCTATTTGTTCGGCTGGCTATACTTGGATGTCTTCTGCCCGATGGTAGAAGTGCAGGGAGACACTGACCAGGGTGTGAATCGTCTCTGTGTATCTTCCTTACTCTGCTAAAGCAGTGAGATCTGGCGATGTCATCCAGTGGTGTCAGAGGGCAACCGATGGTTTCTTCTAAAACATCTGGAAGAAGATGGAGAAAACTTACTCTCCCAAACATAGGTGTTTAATACTAATCACAATGGCAGCACATGCATCACGATAACAACATGGAAACGATCTCAGTTAACGTTCCTCGGATCACTACATAACTCATGTCATTTACACCAAGCCGTTCTCTTGCGCAGATGTCCATGATCCCAGCTGTTTTCAGCCAACAGCAGCTTTTAAAGGAGGATAATAGCTAGAGTGATCTTTAAGGGTTTAATATGTTGGATTAATTTTTGTTGTTGTTGGTCTAACAAATTACCTCATTCGAGGTGGAGAAGCTTAAGAGCTGCTAAGTGTGATTGAGTAATACGGTTTGTGGTAGGAAGGCTCCTGGGATAGCAAATGTCTAGTGGTTTTCTCCTGTTGCTCCTAGATCTGCCCAACATGAAAAGACACATTAATCAATCCACCACAAACCAGGCCCCCCCAGTCCCCCTCCCCCCCTCGAAGGTTTACGGAGGAAAAATGGGAGCGTTAGATCACCGCAGAAGTCCTCCGATACACTGTGGTCCTAAGATATTTAGTTGCATGTAATTTCTAATCGTTGCCTCAGCGGAACTTGGTGGTAAGAAGCAGTGGTGGGATCCGGCCGCTTTAACAACTGGCTCGATGATCGCGTGCTTTGCGCACACCGCCAAGTTTAGAAAAACTTACCTTCCACGTTACTTCTGCTGGGGCGTAGCACAGCTGAGGCGCAGCAATCCGCTCTGCCACGCGAATCAGCTGAGAGGATGTATGTAAGCAGGGGGCCGGGCCAGCCTGATTGTCGGAGCGAAACTGTTCGCTCCCCAGCTGCTCGTCGGAGCAACCGGTTCGCCTGCACCATTCCGAACCGGCTGAATCCCACCCATCTTAAAATGCAAGTAGAAAAATAGGAGCCACCTTTGGTGGGAAGGTAACAGCCTTCCGTGCACCTTCGGCGTTTAGTCATGCCGGCCACATGACCATGGAGACGTCTTCGGACAGCGCTGGCTCTTCAGCTTTGAAACAGAGGTGAGCACTGCCCCCTAGAGTCAGGAACAAGTAGCACATATGTGCTATGGGAACCTTTACATTTAACTTAAGTTGGTGCATGGGCACACATGTGCTTGGCAGAATTAAGTGACAACTGTCATAATACAAGAACCAGTCTTTTCAGACAAGTTCTGAATGGGGACATGACTATAATATTTGAAAATGTTTGAACTGTGAAGAAGCAGAGATATGGCCATCAACCAAAGAGAATTACATGTTGCTAGTTCATAAGGATATTTAGTTTGTGGTAGATAAGGATCTCCATCCAAAACTTGAAAGATTCCCAAACGTTGTGTTTCATTTTATTAGGACCACTTTATAAGACCACACTTGGAATATTACATCCAGTTTTGGTCGCCACAATATGAACAAGATGTGGAGACTCTGGAAAGAGTGCAGAGAAGAGCAACCAAGATGATTAGGGGACTGGAGACTAAAACATGAAGAACGGTTGCAGGAATTGGGTATGTCTAGTTTAATGAAAAGAAGGACTAGGGGAGACATGATAGCAGTCTTCCAATATCTCAGGGGTTGCCACAAAGAAGAGGGAGTCAAACTATTTGCCAAAGCATCTGAAGGCAGAACAAGAAGCAATGAGTGGAAACTTAATCAAGGAAAGAAGCAACTTAGAACTAAGGAGAAATTTCCTGACAGTGAGAACAATTAATCAGTGGAACAACTTGCCTCCAGAAATTGTGGGTGCTCCAACACCAGAAGTTTTTAAGAAGATATTGGACAATCATTTGTCTGAAATGTTATAGGATCTTCTGCTTAAGTAGGGGGTTGGACAAGAAGATTTCCAAGGTCGCCTCCAACTCTGTTATTCTGTTGTATTCTGTTACTTGGGGGTGAAAATGCTTTAGAAGCATTTCCCACTCCCCTTTCACTCCTCTTTTATTTCCTCTGGGAGGGGCCATTACGAGATTTCACAACTACAGACCTTAATCAGGCTTGGAGATCTGCCAGGCCGATATCTTCCAAACGCCACGCTGTAGCAGCAATTACTTGGCCAGAAGTCAGGAACAGATCTTCACCCTCATGAATGGAACTCATGGTCTCCTGCAAACTCCACTCCCCTTTGGCTCCTCTTTATTCCCTATGGGAGGGGCCATTCACTGTCCACTTGTGGCGTTACTCCCAAGTCGACCCCTGTTCCTTAGTTGTTCCCTTCGTCTGGCCACTCTGCGCATGCGCACACTGGGAACAGGCTCCAGCTGTTCGTCTGCCTCCGAAGGCAGCTGATAACTGTCAGATGGCCCTGGCCCCATCTCTGCCTCCGACACAGAGCCCTCGTCAGAGCCTTCCCCAGACTCCAGGACTGTCCCATCTTCCTCCCCAACCTCCTCACTCTCCGAATCAGGGTACAGCGGGCCAAACCACTCCTGTACGTCGAAGACTACTTGTAAAGATGCCTCTTTTTTGCAGCCAAGGGTTTGCATACATAATGTGGCTTCCCCACCCAGCTCTGGCAGATTTTCACACATCCATGGCTGGGCTGCAGCAACATTATCCCTTGCCAAGCTCCAATCCTTGCCTGTGTTTTAATTTGTTTTTTCTCTCCTTCCTTTCTCTCCCCCCGCTTAAGCAGCTATGGGTCTGCTGCCTTCCAAAGATCATTTCCTAGATTTATTGACTCAGATACGTGTGTGTGTGTGTGACGTTTGTTTGTGACACAATATATATATGGTAAGCCTCAAATATGGGGGAGAGAGCAGAACTGCTTCCCTTTTCTGTCTTTCGGCTCCCCCTAGGAGCCATCCAGGCAGAAAGCTATTTTTTCGTTGCATTTGTGTTACGTTTGTGCTGATAAATAAATAAAGGGAGACTAGTATAGATCTATTTCAAGCAGGTTCAAATCCCAGTAAAGGTATGGCTAGCTGATGAGAGCTAAATAGCTCGAAATAGATCTATCCTAGTCTCCCTTTATTTATTTATCAGCACAAACGTAAAACAAATATAACGTGTGTGTGTGTGTGTATTGCTGATAAATAAATGAAGGGAAGCTAGTATAGATGTATTTCAAGGTATGTAGATCTCATCAGCTAGCCATACCCTTACTCGGATTTGAACTTAGGCTATTTTACATGTTAGGCAGTTGTATTAACCTCTATGCCACAAGTTATCTTCCCTTATCAGCTGAGCCAGGGGAATGATTAGATGTTTTGTCAAAGCACCTGGTATGCCCAAATTTAATACAAAATGGTTTTTCAGCCTGGAAGGCTCCTCGAGTGGAGTTTAAAGGCAAATGGGTAGCAGTATGCTCCCTCTCTCCCGTATTTGGGCATACCAGGTGCTCTGACATAAACACTGACTTATTTCCCTGGCTCAGCTGATAAGGGAGTAGAGCTCATGGCTTAATGGTTAAGGCAACTGCCTGACATGAAAATAGCCTGAGTTCAAATCCCAGTAAGGGTATGGCTAGCTGATGAGAGCTAAATAGCTCGAAATAGATCTATCCTAGTCTCCCTTTATTTATTTATCTATCAGCACAAATGCAACAATATATATGTATGTATGTACCAGTGGTGGGTTTCTGCAGGCTCGCACCTACTCGCGAGAGCCGGTTGGTGAAATTTAGAGAACCGGTGAGAGGGGGTTCCACCGGCGTACCTGGAAGTAAATCTGGCCCGCCGCTGCCAATGACGGAAGGAAAGGAAAGAAGAAAGGAAAGAAAGAGAAAGAAAGAAAGAAAGAAAGAAAGAAAGAAAGAAAGAAAGAAAGAAAGAAAGAAAGAAAGAAAGAAAGAAAGAAATTATCATCACAATTGAGTCCAAAATGTTGGTTGCTAAGCAAGAGCATTGTTAAATGAGTTTCACCACATTTTAAAAGGTGGCCACTCCCACTCTGTCACATGACTGCCAAGCCACGCCCACAAAATAGGCCACACCTACAGAGTAGGTTGTAAAAAAATTGAAACCCACCACTGGTATGTACGTACGTACGTATAACAAAGGAAAGTAGATTGGTCTCGTGTGTAATTGAGGCGATCAGAAATGTTTACAAAAGGGGAGATACACCCCCCTTCCTCCCGTGGCGGTCCCGAGCCCCCAGCGAGAGCTGCTTGTAGGATTCCAGAGGTGCTAACGTGTCCCAAAAATAAATAAATAAATTTGCAAAAATTTCCAGAAAGAGGCAGCTGAAAACACTCGGAAAATGAGAGTGACGCCTCTCAGGTGCTTCACAGTCTAGGCACACGCAGAGACACACGGAAACGCGCCCATCCCATTTTGGAAGCCGTGTTTCGCGAGGCGGCTGCGGTTGTGGAGAGGTAGGCCAGCCATTCATCACCGCTCTTCCGCCGATGCTGCATGTTAGATGCGTTTGAGAGATGCCCAGGAGAATGGGAGACCCTCTGCCACCGTTGCTTAGCAACCGATGAAGGCAGGACCCACCACCGGCGAAGACTCTCCGGCTGCCCTGCCGGTGATCCTGGTTTTGATTATCCAGTGACAAATAAAAAGGAAATAAAATAAAACCCTTCTCCCGGCTTGAAATAAATCTCATTTAAGCTGCAGCTCGGCCGGTGTTTCCAGGCGAACGGGAAGCAGGTTCTGCCTTGTCTATAGCAAGGGGTCTCCAACCTTGGCAACGTCAAGCCTTGGAGGACTCCAGCTCCCAGAATTCCCCAGTCAGCTTTCCCCGAAGAGAACCCTCCTCCTTCTCGTCACACGGTTCCCTTGGCCGGCTAATGCAGGGCCAGGAGGTTGCACACCAGTGGTTGTTGCCTCTCGTTCCAGCTTTAAAGGGGTTTTGTCCAATACTGAAGCACTTTCCTTTTTTAAATTTAATTGACTTCCCTACTTTATAAATCACCCTTACTGTGGAACCGGTGGGCGGTTAGGGAATTTTACTACTAAAAGAGATACTAAAGTGTTGACTATCGCTGGATTATCGGGTCATTAAAAGATGATGATGATTGTAGCTTCTATACCTATGTCTACAGGATACACCTCGGCTTTAAACTGCAACGGAGCCCCAAATCTCTGTTGCTCAGCAAGGCGGTTGTTAAGTGAGTCTTGCCCCCTTTTACGACATTTATTACCGCAGTTGTTAAGCAAATTCCTGCTGTTGATAAATTAGTTATTAAGTTGATCTGGCTTCCCTGTTGACTTGTTGGCTTGTCAGAAGATCGCAAAAGGGGATCATGTGAATCTGGGACATTGCAGTGGTCATAAGTATGAAACATTTGCCAAGCGTCCTAGTTTGGCCACATGACAATGAGGATGGTGCAACGGTTGTAAATGTGAAAAATGGATTAAACCCTTTTTTCAGTGCCGTTATAACTTTGGACAGTCACTAAATGGACTGTTGTAAGTCGAGGATTCCCTGTGTGAGTTAGCAATACGGTTGCTAAGTGAATCTGGCTTCCCCATTGACTTTGTCCGAAGGTCGCAAACGGTGATGACCTCGGGACACTGGCCCCATCATAAATATGAGTCAGTTGCCAAGTGTCTGTGTTTTGATCATACGACTATGGGGATACAGCAACGGTCGTAAGTGTGAAAAATAGTCACAAGTCACTTTTTTCAAAGCCATTAGAACATTGAACAGTCACTAAATGAATGACTGTAGGTTGAGGACTACCCCCATAGTCTGTATAAATTTCATATTTTAGGTGAAATGCTATTATACATTGTAAGTCTGTGTATCTTATGGTTTAATCTATATATATACTGTATATAAAAGCCAAATACCACTCACTCATCATGAAATTCCAGAATGGTAAAGCTTACAATCTTGAAATTTGGCACATATGTTCCTCTTGGCTTCTAGGTGCTCGCTAAGAAAGGATTTTTTGAAATGACCATCAGATCATTAGTATTTCTTATATAGTAATTAGCATGCTCTGATGCTAAAGAGTTCTACTCCCCCTCCCCACCTGAAAAGAACTCTGTTTCAACTGCCAGCTGCCTCACATTCCGTTACCTCAGTTCAATCTGGCAGACATTCCACTCCTTCACTCAGGAGCGGCCTGGGGCTCCTTACAGTACTAAACGTCAGTACCTCACCAAAATATCTACACCGTCCACCTATGGAACTGCCACCGGACTCAAGGTTGCGGGAGCGATATTCCCTTATGTGTTTCTATCACAGACCACAACAGATTTCTCCTGCATGGCCCGATCCCATAGTTTTGTCGCGAAGCACGGGTATCCAGCTAGTGCTAAATAAATAAACCGCCATCTGGTATCCCCTTGGAAAGATTCTAAAAACAAAACGTTTGTAAGCCAAGATCTACCTGAACATCCTCCCATTGTCATCAGCAATCGGTCAAATATAATAAGGTTTTGCAAAGAATAAACATTTAAAAAGGAAAGACGCATCTGGGGGAAAAAAATATCATAAAACTCCGAAATCTATAATACAATACAATACAATAACAGAGTTGGAAGGGACCTTGTAGGTCTTCTAGTCCAATCCCCTGCATAGGCAGGAAGCTTATACCATTTCAGACAAATGGCTATCCAACATCTTCTTAAAGACTTCCAGGGTTGGGGCATTCACAACTTCTGGAGGCAACTTCTGTTCCACTGGTTAATTGTTCTCACTGTCAGGAAATTTCTCCTTAGTTCTAAGTTGCTTCTCTCCTTGATTAGTTTCTACCCATTGCTTCTTGTCCTGCCCCCAGGTGCCTTGGAGAATAGTTTGACTCCCTCTTCTTTGTGGCAACCCCTGAGATATTGGAAGACTGCTATCATGTCTCCCCTGGTCCTTCTCTTCATTAAACTAGACATTCCCAGTTCCTGCAACCGTTCCTCATATGTTTTAGCCTCCAGTCCCCTAATCATCTTGGTTGCTCTTCTCTGCTCTCTTTCTAGAGTCTCCACGTCTTTTCTACATCGTGGTGACCAAAACTGAATGCAGTATTCCAAGTGTGGCCTTCCCAAGGCCTTATAAAGTGGTATTAACACTTCACGTGATCTTGATTCCATCCCTCTGTTTATGCAGCCTAGAACTGTGTTGGCTTTTTTGGCAGCTGCTGCACACGGCTGGCTCCTATTGAAATGGTTGTCCACTAGGACTCCAAGATCCCTCTCACAGTTGCTACTATTGAGCCAGGTACCACCTATACTGTACCTGTGCATTTTGTTTTTCTTGCCTATATGTAGGACCTTACTTTTTCACCATTGAATTTCATTTTGTTAGATAGTGCCCAATGTTCAAGTTTGTCAAGATCCTTCTGTATCTGAAGCCTCTCTTCTGGACTGTTGACTATTCCTGCCAGCTTGGTGTCATCTGCAAATTTGATGAGTTCCCCATTAATCCATTAATCTAAAATGAGTTGCTTAAAATGTCGGCGTTTTGTGTGGCTTTACGGTGGCTTGGGGCATAAGGGAGGGGTGGAATTGTCACTAATCTTAAATTCCCTCTGGAGAGGATTCAAAGATTAGGGCCCGGTTAGAGGAAGAAAACACTTTATTTTAATACTCTCCCTGTACGTTCTTCCAAAAGGTGATACTTAATCTCTCTCTAATTGAGTACTGTGAGAGTAGATTGGAATAAGGGCTGTGTGTGTTTTTTTTAAGAAGAAATTTTAAATGCCTGTAGTTGAAACCACAGAACGTAACAACAAACATGAGATTAAAAATGCGTAGTCCAAATGGGTGTTTCTCACTCTTGAGATGGGTTTCCATTCCCTTCATGCACTAGAAATTGCTGAGAATTGTGGGAATTGAAGTCCAGATATCTGGAAATGACCAAGATGGTCACACTTTATTTTACTGTTGTTGTTGTTGTTGATGATGATGATAATAACAACAACAACTCAAGGTGATGGACATATCTTACATACCTTCCTCCTCCTATTTTCCCCAAAAGAACCAGAGAGTGAGCTGGCTTTCATGGCTAAGATGAGACTAGAATTCACCTTCTCCTGGTTATTAGTCCAAGGTCACCCAGCTGGCTTTCATGGCTCAGACTAGAACTCACAGACTCCTAGTGATTAACCTAGGATCACCCAGCTAGCTTTCATGGCTAAGATGACTAGAATTCACTTTCTCCTGGTTATTAGTCCAAGGTCACCCAGCTGGCTTTCATGGCTGAAACTAGAATTCACTTCACTTGCTTATTAGTCCAAGGTCACCCAGCTGGCTTTCATGGCTAAGATGAAACTAGAACTCACCTTCTCCGGCTTATTAGTCCAAAGTCACCCAGCTGGCTTTCATGGTTAAGATGAAACTAGAACTCACCTTCTCCGGCTTATTAGTCCAAAGTCACCCAGCTGGCTTTCATGGTTAAGATGAGACTAGAACTCACCATCTCCTGGTGATTAGTAAATGGGGAAGCCAGACTCACTTAACAACCATGTAACTATAATCACAGTGCAGTGATTCACTTAACAACTGTGGCAAGAAAGGTCATAAAACGGATTAAAATTCCTTTTTGATGATTTTCTTGCTTAGCGACAGAAATTTTGGGCTCAATGCTAGAGTTGTAAATTGAGAACTCCCTATATACCTTCCCTTTCTGGAGGAATTCTCGTGAATGCCAGTATATGAGAGGTACGAAAAACAAAACGCCAATTGCAGTGACTTTCCTTTCAAGTATGTTTTACCGTTAGGAACAGATTCTTGGCAAGAGGGGGACCAATAAAGATGCAGAACTGAGAGGGTTTAAAAATACAGTCATTACTCACGAGTGGAAAAAAATAAGCTTTTCTCTCTCTCTCTCTCTCTCTCTCTCTCTCTCTCTCTCTCTCTCTCTCTCTCTCTCTCTCTCTCTCTCTCTCTCTCTCTTTCCTTGAGTCTGTTTGCTGTTCCAGCTTTCTGCAAACGGTATGTTTATTTTCATGTCTGCAAATATGTGCGGTTCTCCATGATCTAATACATCAAGCTGCAGATTATGCGCTTGGTTTGTTCATTGTCAAAAGTATAATTTGGATGGAAAAAGGCCACAGCGTTTTAGCTAAGCAGAGCTGTACTTTTTATGACCAGGCAGGAGAAATTTGGTTCACAATCCCTTGGCTCAGTGGTGGTCAGTGATTGAAACACATAAGGGAATATCGCTCCCGCCACCTTGAGTCCGGAAGCAGTTCCATAGATGGAAGGTGTAGACATTTTGGTGAGGTACTGACTTTTAGTACTGAAAGGAGCCCCAGACCTCTCCTGAGAGAAGGAGTGGAACGTCTGCCAGTTTGAACTGAGGTAACAAAATGTGAGGCAACTGGCAGTTGGAACAGAGTTCTTTTCAGGTGGGGAGAGGGAGTAGAACTCCTTAGCATCAGAGTGTGTTAATTACTGTATAAAAAATACTAATGATCTGATGTTCATTTTGGAAAATCCTTTCTTTGCGTGCACCTAGAAACCAAGAGGAACATACGTGCCAAATTTCAAGTTGGTGGGCTTTACGGTTCTGGAGATTTCGTGATGAGTGAGTGGTATTTGGCTTATATATACAGTATATATATAGAGATAGAGAGAGAAAGGGAAGGAGGGAGAGGGAGAGGGAGAGATTGAGATTAAAGCTACAGAAGGATTTCTGCCAAAAAAGTATGGAGCTAAGTGGCCTCATTAAATTATGAATATCGGTTTCTGAACTGTGGCTCTTTCTTTTGACTTGTATCTCCCAACCAAAATCATTGATCCTCGTTTCCCTTAACTGCTGTTTAGGACACTTTTGTGCATTAGGAACATCAAATGAATCATTACGGTTGAATTATTAAACTCTTTCCTAGCATTGAATTCTGAATGTACTTTTGTTAAGGCCAAGGCTAGAAACCAGGAGACAGTGAGTTCTAGTTCTGCCTTAGACAGGAAAGCTTGCTGGGTGACTTTAGGCCCATCACCAGGAGACGGTGAGTTCTAGTCCCGCCTTAGTCATGAAAGCCAGCAGGGTGACTTTAGGTCAATCACCAGGAGACATAAGTTCTAGTCCTGCCTTAGACATGAAAGGTTGCTGGGTGACTTTGGGTCAATCACCAGGAGACAGTGAGTTCTAGTTTCGCCTAGGCATGAAAGTTGACAGAATGACTTTGGGCCAGTTCCTCTCTCAGCCAACTCACAAGATTATTGTTGTAGGGAAAATAGGAGGAAAGTAACAGATCATGCCAGACTAATCTTATTGCATTCTTTGGTAATGTGACAAAATTAGTGGACCAGAGGAATGCCGTCGATATAGTTTACTTGGACTTCAGTAAGGCATTTGACAAGGTAGACCATAACCTACTACTAGATAAAGTAGAAGAATGTGGGTTAGACAGCATCACCACCAAATGGATTCGTAACTGGCTGACCAGCCGCACTCAACATATAGTACTCAATGGAACTGCATCTACATGGAAGGAAGTATGCAGTGGAGTACCCCAAGGCTCTGTTTTAGGCCCAGGACTCTTCAACATCTTCATCAATGATTTGGACGAGGGAATAAATGGGGAACTCATCAAATTTGCAGACGACACCAAGCTGGCAGGAATAGCCAACACTCCAGAAGATAGGCTTAAGATACAGAAGGATCTTGACAAACTTGAACATTGGGCACTATCTAATAATGTGAAATTCAATGGCGAAAAGAGTAAGGTTCTACATTTAGGTAACAAAAATGAAATGCACAGGCACAGTATAGGTGGTACCTTGCTCAATAGTAGCAACTGTGAGAGGGATCTAGGAATCCTAGTGGACAACCATTTAAATATGAGCCAGCAGTGTGCAGCAGCTGCCAAAAAAGCCAACACAGTTCTAGGCTGCATAAACAGAGGGAGAGAATCAAGATCAGGTGAAGTGATAATACCACTTTATAAGGCCTTGGTAAGGCCACACTTGGAATACTGCATTCAGTTTTGGTCACCACGATGTAGAAAAGATGTGGAGACTCTAGAAAGAGTGCAGAGAAGAGCAACCAAGAAGATTAGGGGACTGGAGGCTAAAACATACGAAGAACGGTTGCAGGAACTGGGTATGTTTAGTTTGATGAAAAGAAGGACTAGGGGAGACATGATAGCAGTCTTCCAATATCTTTTTTTTTTTTAAATCGGGTTGCCACAAAGAAGAGGGAGTCAAACTATTCTCCAAAGCACCTGAGGGCAGAACAAGAAGCAATGGGTGGAAACTAATCAAGGAGAGAAGCAACTTAGAACTGAGGAGAAATTTCCTGACAGTTAGAACAATTAACCAGTGGAACAGCTTGCCTCCAGAAGTTGTGAATGCCCCAACCCTGGAAGTCTTCAAGAAGATGTTGGATAGTCTGAAATGGTATAGGGCTTCCTGCCTAGGCAGGGAGTTGGACTAGATGACCTCCAAGGTCCCTTCCAACTCTGCTATTGTATTGTATGTTGGATCTGTTCACCACTCTGAGCATTTGCAAAAATAATAAAGGTGTGGTATAAATCAACAACATCAGTAAGATTAGAAAGTTTGGGTTTCAGTAATTTCTGGCTAGTGGTTTTGTGGTTACAGGTAGTTTACAGGATGCAGTATTTACAACCTTAACAAAACTTAATATGCCTATTACAGTCAATAAGTCGTGATAATCATCAAGAGGGTCATCCTAGGTCAACCTGATTTTACAACATTTATTTGCAGCAGTCATTAAATGAATCATAGTTGTTAAGGGAATTATTATTGAATCACGGAGTGAGCTCCAGTTTCTTACTCATGCTGGCCACATGACCACGGAGACGTCTTCAGACAGTGCTGGCTCTTTTGGCTTTGAAACGGAGATGAGCACCGCCCCCTAGAGTCGGGAACAACTGGCACCTATGTGCGAGGGGAACCTTTACCCTTAATTACTTCAGAATGTCAGGACATCTTTCAACAGGTATTTCCCTCAAGCCTCTTGCCAACGTTACTTCTGGGTTATTCTTTATTCTTTCCATATTGACGTTATCCATATTCCGTGACAATTGGAGCCCCGAGAGACTCCTTCTCAATGCTCCCATCTTGAGTATCACCTGTCTTCTCTGCAATTTTGGCACTTGCTCACAGGGCAAATTCCCATTGGTTTTGTAGTACGCTGCCTTCCCTTCGGCCAGATCAGAGCTTCAAAACTAATCTTGAAGGAATGAGGGGCTTGAGCAGGAGGCTGGACTAGAAGACCTCCAAGGCTTGCCTCCAGAAGTTGTGAATGCCCCAACCCTGGAAGTCTTTAAGAAGATGTTAGATAGCCATTTGTCTGAAATGGTATAAGCTTCCTGCCCACACAGGGGGTTGGACTAGAAGACCCACAAGGTCCCTTCCAACTCTGCTATTGTATTGCAGTATTGTATTGTAAGGTCCCCTCTAGACCTCCAAGGTCCTCTCCAGACCTATTCTGATTGAGTTGGTTGAAGTGAATTGAGACTGACTGTGAGGCATACATAAAAATAGGTCTCGACTTGTAGGGTTCCTTAGTACTCTCTGAGCTTGGTTGTTTTCTTGCGGACATTTCATTACCCAGCTGAGTAACATCATCAGTGCTAAAACGTTGAGGGTTTGCGAAGAGAAGGACTGTGGGATTCTTGGTGCTCTCTGAGCTTGGTTGCTTTGATGCAGACGTTTCAGTACCCAGACTAGGTAACCTAATCAATATTAGTAAGGAATGGGGTTTGCTCTCAATTTATATTCTAATGGCGAACCTATGGCACGCGTGCCGGAAGTGGCATGCAGAGCCATGTCTCCGGACACATCAGCCATTCCCTGTTGCTCTTCTGGATTCCGGCGCAAACATGCATGCCAGCCACCTGGTCTCGGCATGTGTGTGAGTGCCGTAAGAACAGATGACCGGCACGCATGTGCACACCAGAAACCAGAAGCTCAGCTTCCCGGTGCATGCATGCGCCCCGGGGAACTTCTCTTCCAGCTTCTGGCAATCCCACGCAGGCGCATTTCAGCACTCGGTGTCAAAACGGTTGACCAACACTGCACTAGACTATAAACATACGAGACCGCCTTCTCCCCCATACTTCCCTTCGACCGATCCGCTCCCACAGAGAGGGCCTTCTCCGGGTGCCGTCAGCCGGACAATGCCGGTTGGCGACACCCAGGGGAAGAGCCTTCTCTGTGGCGGGCCCTACCCTCTGGAACGACCTGCCCCCCGAACTACGTAACATCGCGGACCTTCACCTGTTCCGCCAGCGCCTTAAAACGCTGTTGTTCCAACAAGCCGGCCTAGGATAACCCCCATACTGAGTTGTAATCATTGAAAATTTTAATTTGAGATTTTATAAATGGGTTTTAGCACGGGATTATGATTTAATTGTTTTTTAATATGGGTATTTATATGTATGTCTTTGGTTTTAATAGCCTGTGCGCCACCCTGGGTCCTTTTTTAGGAGAAGGGCGGGGTATAAATTGGAAATAAAAATAAAATAAATAAACAGAGAACAAACCCCACTCCTTAGGTAGCCCTGATGTTGCTACTTAGTTGGGTCATGAAACGTCTGCTAGGAATCAACCAAGCTCAGACAGCAGCGACCTCTTCATGCCCCCTTGCTATGGAAGGACTTTAACAGGCTGGTTTCTCCAGGCATACAAATTCATAAAACCTCTATTTCCAGTGGTGGTGCTAACATGCAGGCTCGGCGTTTTGCTCAAATCACCATTGTAGGTCAAGACATTATTTCCCTGCACAGGCGAATATTCTTAACCTCCCAAATCTTGCGTTGATTTAAACCTCACTAAGGAAATTTCACAGGGAGTATAAAATTCAAGGCAATGATGATTTCTGCGCGAGCTTCAGATATAGCACCGTGATTTCCCTTCCAGTAGCACAAAATATAGAAAAGCATGCTACTTTTATACAGGGAAAAAAACGGTTGGAGATATAGGAAGTTTTCAATTTGTGACCGCAATTGGGATTAAAAAATTCTGTTGCTAAGCAAGAAGTTGTTAAATGAATTGGCGCCCCTTCTTACAACCTGGCTGCCGCAGTGGTTTGAATGCAGAATTGCAGGCTAACTCTGCCGACTGCCAGCAGTTCGATCCTGACTGACTGAAGGTTAACTCCTTCCGAGGTGGGTAACATGAGGGCGCAGATTGTTGGGGGCAAGAGGCGAACTCTGTAAAACCGCTTAGAGAAGGCTGTAAGAGTGGTTTATAAGTCTTAAGTGCTATTGCAACTTAGTTATAAGTCGCTATCTAAGAGTGTGGTGGCGCAGTGGTTAGAATGGAGTACTGCAGCCTAATTCTGCCCACTGTCTAGAGTTCGATCCTGACCAACTCAGGATTGACTCCGCTTTCCATCCTTCCGAGGTGGGTAAAATGAGGACCTAGATTGTTGGGGGCAAGAGGCTGACTCTGTCAACAGCTCAAAGAGGGCTGTTAATAATAATAATAATAATCTTTATTGTCATTGTACTAAAATTACAATGAAATTGGTTGCATTATGAATTATGCATTAAGCATTATGAAGCAATATATAAGTCTCAGTGCTATTGCTATTGCTTTTTTCCCCCATGGTTGCTAAGTAAATCACGGCAGTTGTTAAGTGAATCACACAGGCATTCAACAAATGTCGCTTTCCCCCATTGACTTCTCTTGTTGGAAGCCAACTGGAGTGGGTTGCAGATGCAGATCACGTGACTCAAGAATGTTGCAACAGTCAAAGTACATGCCAGTTGCCAAGTGTTTGATCGCATGAGCATGGAAATACTGTCGGCTTTAATGAAAAGAAGGACTAGGGGAGACATGATAGCAGCATTGCATTATCGGCACGCAACGACAAAAAGCTTAGCCATCATTTGTTTAGAAGGTGAAGGATGTGTGTTTTTCTTTTATTTTTATTTTTTTTATGTAGAATGTACACTGAAGATGGCATTTAATTTCATTGTACGAGGTGCAGTGACAATAAAATAAACTATCTAAACTAAAACACAGCAAAACTAAAACACAGAAAGAGTGCAGAGAAGAGCAACCAAGATGATTAGGGGACTGGAGGCTAAAACATATGAAGAACGGTTGCAGGAGCTGGGTATGTCTAGTTTGATGAAGAGAAGGACCGGGGGAGACATGATAGCAGTGTTCCGATATCTCAGAGGGTGCCACAAAGAAGAGGGAGTCAAACTATTCTCCAAAGCACCTGAGGGCAGAAGAAGAAGCAATGGGTGGAAACTAATCAAGGAGAGAAGCAACTTAGAACTAAGGAGAAATTTCCTGACAGTTAGAACAATTAACCTCTGGAACAGCTTGCCTCCAGAAGTTGTGAATGCCCCAAGCCTGGAAGTCTTTAAGAAGATGTTAGATAGCCATTTGTCTGAAATGGTATAAGGTTCCTGCCCACGCAGGGAGTTGGACTAGAAGACCTACAAGGTCCCTTCCAACTCTGTTATTGTATTGTAAATGCTCAAACCTTTGTGGGAAATTGGAGGGGGACACCCTTCCTTAAATAGCCTCCATTTCGTCCCCAAACCTGTTGCTTGAGAATGAGGCTTTAAAACTCTTTTACATAAGCATGTTTACATAATCCAAAGTCTAAAGAAAACCCAGACAAGCAGTCCTTTTGGGAAATGTGGATTTTTTTATATTTATTTTTTTGCTTGCTATTTTGTTTGTTTATATATCTATTTAAGAAAAAGAAAAAATGTTCGGTGATGTCTAGGCTCCAGGAATGCTAGCCTTCATCCAGCCACAAGTTCTTGGCAACAGATTCAGGCTACACAGAATGTTCTTTTTTTTTTTATATTTTTCCTTCCCTTCTCCGAAATGTATAAATCAAAGCATGTCGTTTTCGCAGATTGAAGTACAGTCTTTGGGCGGAATAGAAGAGAAAGAATAGAATAACAGAGTTGGAAGGGACCTTGGAGGTCTTCTAATCCAACCCCCTGCTCAGGCAGGAAACCCTACACCACTTCAGACAAATGGTTATCCAACATCTTCTTAAAAACTTCCAGTGTTGCAGAATTCACAACTTCTGGAGGCAACTTCTGTTCTACTGGTTAATTGTTCTAACTGTCAGGAAATTTCTCCTTAGTTCTAGATTGCTTCTCTCCTTGATTAATTTCCACCCATTGCTCCTTGTTCTGCCCTCGGATGCTTTGGAGAATAGTTTGACTCACATCTTCTTTGTGGCAGCCCCTGAGATATCGGAAGACTGCTATCATGTGTCCCCTGGTCCTTCTTTTCATTAAACTAGACATACCCAGTTCCTGCAACCGTTCTTCATATGTTTTAGCCTCCAGTCCCCTAATCTTCTTTGTTGCTCTTCTCTGCACTCTTTCTAGAGTCTCCACATCTTTTCTACATGGTGATGACCAAAACTGGATGCAATATTCCAAGTGTGGTCTTACCAAGGCCTTATAAAGTGGTATTAACACTTCACGTGATCAGGCTAACGGTTTCCCATTCCCATTTCCCATTCTACTTTAGAGGTAGTTAGGAAAATATCTGCTTGACACGATGGCATGGTGGTGAGAGTGCAGTACTGCAGGTTACGTCTGCTGACTGCCAGCTGCCTGAAATTTGGCAGTTCATATCTCACCAGGCTCAAGGTGGACTCAGCCTTCCGTCCTTCCGAGGTGGGTAGAATGAGGACCCAGATTGTTGGGGGCAAGAGGCTGACTTGCTGAACCGCTTAGAGAGGGCTGTAAAAGCACTATGAAGCGGTATATAAGTCTAAGGACTATTGCTATTGACTTCTCCAATGTTCAGACGTGGAGAGGTGGAGGGATCTCACTTAAATTCATCCTTTGTCCAAATCCACGGAAATAGTTTTTTTTCCCATTTTTAACATTTATTAGAGGGAGGTTCCCATACTCCAAGAAATGCAGAACTGTTGATGTTTCAATCTTGGTTTCTTTGAGATTCTCACATAAGGACCATCCTTGGGTCTTTGGTAGATGAAGGTTGTGTTCAAGAGATGCTCATCTAATTTGACTGAGTATTTCTCCTTTGGCTTTGATCCTGATTTGGCTACCATAACTTAAAAAGGAATAGTGTAGAATGGAATGGAATAGAAAAAAATGGAATGGAATGGAATAGAATAGAAAATATGGAATAGAATAGAAAATATGGAATAGAATAAGTAGAATAGAATAGAAGAATGGAATAAGAGTAGAGTAGTAGAATAAAATAGAGTACAGTACAGTAGATTAGTAGAATAGAATAGGAGTAGAGAGTAAAGTAGAAGAATAGAATTATAGAATAGAAAAGGAGTAGAGTACAATAACAGAGTAGTAGGTACAATAGGAGAAAAGTAGAGTAATAGAATAGAATAGGAGTAGAAGAATGGAATGGAATAAGAGTAGAGTGGTAGAATAGAATAGAGTACAGTACAGTAGATTAGTAGACTAGAATAGGAGTAGAGAGTAAAGTAGAAGAATAGAATTATAGAATAGAAAAGGAGTAGAGTAGAATAACAGAGTAGTAGAATACAATAGGAGTAGAGTAATAGAATAGAGTAGGAGTAGAGTAGAAGAATGGAATGGAATAAGAGTAGAGTGGTAGAATAGACTACAGTACAGTAGATTAGTAGAATAGACTAGGAGTAGAGAGTAGAGTAGAAGAATAGAATAGAATAGAGTAGAGTAGAGTAGAATAACATAGAGTAGTAGAATAGAATAGGAGTAGAGTAATAGAATAGAATTCTTTATTGGCCAAGTGTAATTGAAAACACAAGGAATTTGTCTTTGGTGCAGATGCTCTCGGTGTACCTAAGGAGAATCAGGAATAAGGAAGGAAGGAATAGGGAAAAATAACCCTAAAACAACCAGGCTTCAGCAAAGCATCCATCTGCGGCCAACAGACATGAAGAGAGAGGTAGAATTAATAGACACCAGAAGTTTCTCTTTTCGGTATCTGAACCTTTGAAGGAAAAAAAACATTTGGCTCAGCCATATGTGAATAATTTTCCTGGCATCCTGTCGTTCCAAAGCCACCGTTCCCATCGACAAGGCTACGTTTTGGGTCTCCTCCAGAACCGTCTGGTTGGTGACTTTTCCACCATGAATTTTTATATTAGCCAGAAATTATAATGAGGTTTTGGGCCTTGGGCCACTTGGCGAGCTCCTATATATTGTCATTCAGAAGAGAGGGAAAACGAGAAAAATAAGATTTTACACTCAATGCAAGAAAAAGAACAAGTGAACAGGTACAGATTAGGTGAAGCCTGACTCATCAGTAGTAACTACGAGAAGGATCTTGGGAATCCTAGTAGACAACCATTTAAATATGAGCCAGTGGTATGCAGCGGCTGCCAAAAAAGCCAACACAGTTCTAGGCTGCATCAAGAGAGGGATAGAATCAAGATCACATGAAGGGTTAATACCACTTTATAAGGCCTTGGGAAGGCCACACTTGGAATACGGCATCCAGTTTTGGTCGCCACGATGTAGAAAAGATGTGGAGACTCTGGAAACAGTGCAGAAAAGAGCAACAAAGAGGATTAGGTGACTGGAGGCTAAAACATATGAGGAACGGTTGCAAGAACTGGGTATGTCTAGTTTAATGAAAAGAAGGACTAGGGGAGACATGATAGCAGTCTTCCAATATCTCAGAGGTTGCCACAAAGAAGAGGGAGTCAAGCTATTATTATTATTATTTATTTATTTATTATTCGAATTTATAAGCCGCACCCAACTCACCACATAGGGACTCAGGGCGGTGCACAGGGAATATAAAATATAAATACACAGATATACCAAAATAAAACGTTCATTAAAACTCAATTAAATTAACCCACCCTGCGCTAAAAACCCATATTAAAACCCCTGAATTAAAACTTTGGTAACTAGAGGCAGTGCAGTGTCGAGTAAAATCATGCCAGGCCGGCTTGTTGGAAGAAGTGCGTTTTTAACCGCTGGCCGAACAGGCGGAGATCCGAGATGACACGGAGTTCAGGGGGGAGAGCGTTCCAGAGGGTTGGGCCCATCACAGAGAAGGCTCTACCCCTGGGCGTCGCCAACCGGCATTGCCTGGTTGACGGCACCCGGAGTAGACCCTCTCTGTGAGAGCATATCGGTCGTAGGGACGTATGGGGCAGTAGGTGGTCTCGTAGGTAGCTATGTTGAGATTTTACATTCCAGGTGCACGTTGAGAACCGTACATTAAGAAGTATCTCGTACAGGTAGCCGTGTATTAAGCTTTCTCGTACAGGTATCCCTCCGCATACAAGCATTTGAAGTTACAACACTGAAAAAAACAACATGACCATTTTTAGAGCTGCGGTGGCGCAGTGGTGAGAGTGCAGTACTGCAAGCTACCTCTGCTGACTGCCGGCTGCCTGCAGTTTGGCAGTTCGAATCTCAACAGGCTCAAGGTTGACTCAGCCTTCCATCCTTCCGAGGTGAGTCAAATAAGGACCCAACATTGTTGGGGGCAAGAGGCTGACTCTGTAAACCACTTAGAGAGGGCTGTAAAAGCACTGTGAAGCGGTATATAAGTCTAAGCACTAGTGCTATTGTTACTAATTGTCCGGGTTAGACAGCATTATGGTACGCTAATTCTACCCACAGTCTGGTGTTGGATCCTGACCGGCTCAAGGTTGACCCGTCCTTCCATCCTTCCGAGTTGGGTAAAATGAGGACCCAGATTGTTGGGGGACAATAGGTTGACTCTGCAAAGTGCTTAGAGAGGCCTGTAAAGCACTATAAAGCGGTATATACGTCTAAGCGCTTTTGCTATTTTTCACACTGCTATTGTCATCACACACACACACACACCCGTGGTCACGTGATCAAACGTTGGAAGCTTGACAACTGTTTCATATTTATGACGATTGGTGTCCCAGGGGATCACGTGATCCCCTTTTGCGACCTTCGCAGCAGCAGAGTCAACGGGGAAAGCCAAAATTCGTTTAACAGCGGTGTTACTAACTTAACCCACTGGGGCAAGAAAGTTCGAGGCAAAACTCACTTAATAACCATCTTGCTTAGCAACAGAACTTTGGGGCTCACCGGGGTTTAAAACATCTTGGTGGTGACTCAGGAAGCCGTATGCAACTATCAAGACCAGTAGGTATTCATATCTCCATCACCCATAATTTTTTTCATAGGAAAAAATATTCTAAACTAGCTGTACCCGGCCACGCGTTGCTGTGGCCCAGTCTGGTTAAATGGCCAACCAATCTGTGTGTAGATCTACACCTGCACACATTCACACAACCACCATATAATCCCCAACCTACCTACCTATTGTATTTCTCCCTCTCTATCTATCCCTCTACCTACCTACCTACTGTATTTCTTCCTTTCTTCCTCTATCTACCTACCTACCTACTGTATTACCCCCTCTCTATCTCTCGACCTACCTACCTACTGTATTTCTTGCTATCTATCTATACACCTACCTACCTACCTACGGTATTTCTCCCTCTTTGTCTATCCCTCTACTTGCCTACCTACTGTTTTTCTTGCTTTCTCCCTCTATCTACCTACCTACCTACCTACCTACCTACCTACTATTTCTCCCTCACTATCTAGCCCCCTATCTACCTACCAGCCTACCTACTGTATTTCTCCCTCTCTATCTAGCCCCCTATCTACCTATCTGCCTACCTACTGTATTTCTCCCTCTCTATCTAGCCCCCTATCTATCTACCTACCTACCTACCTACTGTATTTCTCCCTATCTATCCCCCTACCTATCTACCTACTATATTTCTCCCTCTCTATCTATCACCCTACCTACCTACCTACCTATCTACTGTGTTTCTCCCTATCTATTTATCCACCTACATACCTACATACCTTATATCTCCCTCTCTATCTATCCCTCTATCTACCTACCTACTGTAATACAATAATACAATAGCAGAGTTGGAAGTGACCTTGGAGGTCATCTAGTTCAACTCCCTGCCTAGGCAGGAAGCCCTATACCCATGATGGTGAATCTATGGCACGGGTGCCACAGGTGGAACACGGAACCATTTCTTAGGCCACTCAAGGCATTGCCCTGTCAGCTTCAGTGTGTATGTGTGCCCTGGCCAGCTGATTTAGGCCTTCTTTTGAGGCCGTTTTTTGCCCTCTGGAGTTGGGGGGAGGCTGTTTTCACCCTCCCCAGGCTCCTATAAAGCCTCTAGAGCCTGGGGAGGACGTAAAAAGCATGCCAAATGCAGGGGGTCATGCACATAGCATTATGGATGTGGCACACCTGTGCACATCGCCCCTGCACTCCCCCTGCTTTTGGCACGC
The DNA here is from genome assembly GCA_039707465.1 of Rhabdophis nuchalis. Taxonomy (NCBI): domain Eukaryota; kingdom Metazoa; phylum Chordata; class Lepidosauria; order Squamata; family Natricidae; genus Rhabdophis; species Rhabdophis nuchalis. The sequence continues at coordinate 239,873,395 of CM077644.1, read as the reverse complement.
GAGCCAAAAAAGGTTAGCCATCACTGCCCTATACCATTTCAGACAAATGGCTATCCAACATCTTCTTGAAGACTTCCAGTGTTGGGGCATTCACAACTTCTGGAGGCAAGCTGTTCCACTGGTTAATTGTCCTAACTGTCAGGAAATTTCTCCTCAGTTCTAAGTTGCTTCTCTCCTTGATTAGTTTCCACCCATTGCTTCTTGGTCTGCCCTCAGGTGCTTTGGAGAATAGTTTGACTCCCTCTTCTTTGTGGCACCCTCTGAGATATTGGAAGGCTGCTATCCTGTCTCCCCTAGTCCCTCTTTTATTAAACTGTATTTCTCCCTCTCTCTCTATTCCCCTATCTACCTACCTACTGTAATACAATAATACAATAGCAGAGTTGGAAGGGACCTTGGAGGTCTTCTAGTCCAACTCCCTGCCTAGGCAGGAAGCCCTATACCATTTCAGACAAATGGCTATCCAACATCTTGAAGACTTGGAAGGCTGCTATCCTGTCTCCCCTAGTCCCTCTTTTATTAAACTGTATTTCTCCCCCCCTCTCTCTCTCTATGGGCCACCTGAGAGTTTACTATCCTCTGTGCCTTGTCTTGGCCCTTTTAGGCCTCCGTACAGTGTTCTTGAGGAAATGACTGTTGGTGGGAGGAGTTACAGGGAGGTGAGAACCTGATCAGTGGGTACATTTTACGATTGTGGACCTTGCACATGACACACAGGTGCTAGGCACAAAATGAGTACGTATTCTATTATCGGAAGTCCTTGTTAACATTGTGTGAAAGTTTGGTGTAAATCGGTGCAGTAGTTTTTGAGATTAGTGGATTCGTACAAACTATTTTACATTTTTATTTATATAGATAGGGAACCATCGCAGCTATCAATTCTCTAGTTCAGCTGTGGGTTGGGTTAAAAGAGAGAGAGAGAGAGAGATTTTATTAATCTGTCTTGACTTTCATTTAATTTCAGGGAGCTGATCCTGAATTCTATCATTGTGTGAGACGGGAAGGGGAGGGATTCTCTTATTAAGTATCTACTGTACAATCCTATGTTGTAGTCCCTCTGCAGAACCTCCCTGGAGACCCCCCAACAAAGGGAACGAAAGAGAAGAAAGGAGGAAGATTAGAGGGGAAAGACTAAAGGGATGGAGAGGTAAAGGTATCGGGATTAAAACGAGCCGAGGCGGCTTCTGTGTGTTAAGTTCCCTTTTGATGGAGGCTGCGGGTGAAAAGATTTAGGAACGATTGACCTTGGGACAGTGCAAAAAGAGCTTGATGTGACTCAAGCATTCTCCAAAATATAAGAGACAGTCAGGAAAAAAGAATGTGCTAACTGGTTGCAGAACAGAATAGAAAATACGGAATGGAATGGAAATAGAATAAGAATGGAGTGGAATGGAATGGAATGGAATGGAATAAATGGAATAGAATAGAAAAAATGAAATAGAATAGAACAGAACAGAATAGAATAGAAAAATGGAATGGAATGGAATAGAAGCAATGGAATGGAATGGAATGGAACGGAATAGAATAGAATAGAATGGAATAGAAAAAATGGTATAGAATGGAATGGAATGGAATAAATGGAATGGGATAGAATAGAATAGAAAAAATGGAATAGAATAGAATAGAATAGAATAGAATAGAAAAAATGGAATGGAATAGAATAGAAAAAATGGAATGGAATAGAATAGAATAAATAGAATAGAATAGAATAGAATAGAAAAAATGGAATAGAATAGAATAGAATAGTGGAATGGAATAGAATAGAATAGATGGAATAGAATAGAATAGATGGAATAGAATAGAATAGAAAAAATGGAATGGAATAGAATAGTGGAATGGAATAGAATAAAATAGATGGAATAGAATAGAATAGAATATAGGGGATGGGATGGGATGGAATAGAATAGGATGGAATGGAATGGAATGGAATGGAAGAAAGAGAATAGAATGAGTTAAAAGGAGTCTTGGAGGTCTTCTAGTCCAACCCCTTGCTCAGACAGGAAACTATACCCGTGATGGCGAACCGATGGCACAGGTAGCACACAGAGCCGCCTCTGCGGGCATGCAAGCTGTCCCCCAGGTTGGTTCCCCTGCACATACGCGGGCACCTCCCGCCTGCCAGCTGGTTTTCAGGTCTCTGCCACGCATGACGGGGAGGGGTGCATGGGGGCCCCATGTGCGCATTGCATTATGAAATCCATACAAAAAGGTTAGCCCCCCCTGCCCTGTACCATTTGAGACAGAAAGCTGCCCAATCTCTTCTTTAAAGTATTTATTTGTACAAAGCCAACGAAACTCCCAAACGCCTTACCCTTTTTTTTACCAGGAAGTAAACATCCCGTGCTGCCTGTGTAAATATAGAACTGGCTTGAGCAGGGATGTGCCCCTTGCTTTATTTTTACCGAAGTGTCACTTCGCTGTAAGCCTGCGATGCTAAGCGAATAACAGAGTACTGAAAACACGAACTCTTGTACGTGCAAGGGCAGAGCTGGCTTTTAATTGGAAAGGGACACACACACACACACACACACACACACACACACACAGAAAAACGAAGAGAGATCTGAACTTTGCTCGAATTAAACCCTGATGGAAGCCGTCGTTGTCCTTCCACCGCAATTAGCGATGTTGTGTTTTTATCGGCCTGTTTTTGCTTTTGGGCAGGGGTGGGATTCAACGCTTTTAGCAGCCAGTTCTCTGCCCGATTGCTGGGTGGGCGTGGCCTACTCGGCCCTCCGGCACCATGGCGTGGGGGGTGGAGGGGGTTTCTTTTCTGCCTCCCCAGGCTCCGGGGGCTTTCCTTGGGCCTCCGGGAGAGCGAAACCGGCCTCCCCTGAGACTTCCACACAGGCCCAGTGCTTACCTTGCATCCAAAACGGGCCATGGGGAAGGCAGGGGAGGGATGGGCAGGGCCAGCCAGGGATGGGATTGGAAGGTTCTTCGAAGCAGCCATAATGTTAGCTACAGATTCACCCGAACCCGTAGCAGCCCACCCCTGCAGTTTGGTCTAATGGTTAAGGCACCAGGCTAGAGACCGGGAGACTCCGAGTTCTAGTTCTACCGTAGGCACAAACTAGCTGGATGACTCTAAGCCAGTCCCTTCCCTCAGCCCTAGGAGAGAGGCAACAGTAAACCACCATTCTGAGTTCTAGTCCTGCCTTAGGTATGAAAGCCAGCTGAGTGGCTTTGGTCCAATCACGAGGAGACTGGGAGTTACAGTCCTACCTTAGACACAAAATTCATCGGGGTGACTTTGGGCCAATCATCAGGGGACTGAGTTCTAGTCCCGGCTTAGTTATGAAAGCCGGCTGGGTGATTTAGCGTATAGGGTCTCCTGCTTGGACTAGCAGACCTCAAAGGTTCCTTCGTAATCTTACAACGGGATGGTGTAAGGACTCTTACCTTGAAGAGAGGGTTGGACTAGAACCGTGATGGAGAACCTATGGCACGCGTGTCACAGGTGGCACGTGGGAGCCATCTCTGTGGGCATGCAAGCCATCGCCTAGGTCGGCTCCATTTCACATGCGTGTGTGCCTCCCGCCGGCCAACTGATTTTCAGATCTCTTCTGCGAGACCTGTGCAGGGGTGGGGGGCGCATATATATGTGGGGGTCATGCACATGCACCCCCCACGCCCCTTTTTGGTTCCAGAAGGCTTCAGCCTGCTAGCACCAAAATGGGTGTTGTGCGCAGGCGGGGGTTCACAGGGGTTGCACGTGCATGTGCGAGGGGTGGGGCCTGTAGAGGGGAATTGCATTATGGTGGTGTGCGCGCAATACGGGGCACATGTGCATTATTATTTGTGCGCGTGCCAATTACGGGTTTCGGCACCCGAGGAAAAAATGGTTCACCGTTACTGGAGTAGAATATCTCTAAGATCCATACCAGCCCTGTGATTTCTGCTTCCTAGGGATGCCAAATATTAAACCTAGGGTGGTCCTATATTGCCAAAAGTATTTGCTCAGCCATCCAAATAATCAGAATCAGGGGTTCCAATCACTTCCATGGCCACAGGTGTATAAAATCAAGGACCTGGGCATGCAGACTGCTGTTACAAACATTTGTGAAAGAATGGGTGGCTCTCAGGAGCTCAGCGTAGAACTGGGATAGGAGGCTACCTGTGCAACAAATCCAGTCGTGAAATTTCCTCGCTCCTAAATATTCCACTGTCAGCTGTATTATAAGAACGTGGAAGTGTTGGGGAATGACAGCCACTCAGCCACGAAAGGATAGACCACGTAAACGGACGGAGGGGGGTCAGCGGATGCTGAGGCGCCTAGTGCGAAGAGGTCGCCAACCTTCTGCAGAGTCCATCACTACAGACCTCCCAACTTCATGTGGCCTTCCGATTAGCTCAAGAACAGTGCGCAGTGGACCGACATCCTATTGAACCCTCTGGATTAGGAATGGGATGTCTCACTTACTGTAAATTCAAAAATAATGCAATGCAATGCAATGCAATGCAATGCAATACCAGAGTTGGAAGGGACCTTGGAGGTCATCCAGTCCAACTCCCTGCCTAGGCAGGAAACCCTATACCATTTCAGACAAATGGCTATCCAACAGCTTCTTAAAGACTTCCAGTGTTGGGGCATTCACAACTTCTGGAGACAAGCTGTTTCACTGGTTAATTGTCCTAACTGTCAGGAAAGTTCTCTTCAGTTCTAAGTTGCTTCTCTCCTTGATTAGTTTCCATCCATTGCTTCTTGTTCTACCTTCATGTGCTTGGGAGAATAGTTTGACTCCCTCTTCTTTGTGGCAACCCCTGAGATATCAGAACACTGCTATCATGTCTCCCCTGGTCCTTCTCTTCATCAAACTAGACATACCCAGTTCCTGCAATGGTTCTTCATATGTTTTAGTCTCCAGTCCCCTAATCATCTTTGTTGCTCTTCTCTGCACTAAATTCATATGCGAGTAAAACGCAGGTGAGCGAATATTTTTGGCAATATAGTCTATGTACACCAAGGAGCAATGTCTTCTTCCTTCTAATTATAAACTCCCGAGAGCTCCATATAAAGCTGAAATGCAAGGAATTTCTAGGTTGCTTAGAGGTCCCGGGGTCCTTCGAATTCATTATCTACATTCAGTAGCAAACCCGCCAATTGCCAATGCTGTGATTTCGACTCTTATTCATGCCAGAAACGAAAGGGGGGGGGGGGTTCATTTTTTTTTCTCCTATCCTAAACGTTGCTTCTTTGACCCTTGGAGGCCATTAAAAGTTAAAAATGGAAAGAACTTTCTCAACCATAAAAGATTGTCCCTTTTTTTTTTGAAAGAGTGCTGCTCCCTGACCCGTAGAGATCTTGAACAGAATCTACAGCAGCGAGAAGTAAACCAAATCTCGAATTTATTTATTTATTTTTGCCTGAGTGTTGTGGTCCTCCTGCGGAGCTGGCAGCAGAGTCGGACAGTGAGAGGGCTGGGGAGGGACATGGGCCAGTCCTGGGGGGCTGAGGAAAGCTCAGACGAGGGCTCTGCATCAGAGGCAGAGAGGGAGCTAGACAGCAGCGAGGCCGAGAAACAGCTGGAGACTGTTCCCAGTGTGCACATGTGCAGAATTACTGTTAGCAACTCTGGGTTCAGAACCAGTGTTACAGCTCTGGTCCCGTAAGCAGTGTTTTAGAAATAAATGCGGAATAGTGTAATACGCCGGACAGTAAAGAGATACGTTGCTTTAACCACACACAAACTCTAAAACAGTGACAGTAAGAAAATAAATAGTCTTTACTTTGTAGCAACTAAAATACTTCTTCCGACTAACTTCTCAAGCAATAACAGTCCTTCACCAAACACAGAGTTATCTTACAGTGATGCAAAACAAGTACTTCTTCTCTCTTCAGCTTCAAATCCTCCAGCGGCAATCAGTAAACACGGGAGTCAGTGGTCGAACAAGGGGACGGACTGGGTTCCTGAGCTTCCTTTATGGTAGAGCTGAGAAGCACAGCCAATCAGAATTTAACAGAGTTCTTAAAGCTACATAACTCCTTAAGTACATAGGCTCATATATATTGTCAACCCAACATAAGGCTGAATATCCTAACAACTACCAAAAGACAAGATACTACCACTAAAAAAGCAGGGTCGACTTAAGAGTAAAGCCACACCTTGGATGTGATTGGCCTCTCCGATGGGACATAACAGAGGAGCGAACAGGGAGGGGGATTTTGCAGGAAACAATTCGTTCATTTGGTTGTTTCAAGAGTGGAAAGTTCTTGTTTGTGACTGTAAGAGACTCTGTGCCAAGTTTTGCCTTGCCCTGCGTTTGGAAAGTAGTTATCTGGCAGCTCTCCAAACGTGATAAGGTTCGTGTTGATAAATATTCCTCTGAAAGACTGTGTGCTAAAGCCTGGCTGACTGTGAGTGAAAGGGATTCCCAGTCATGTAAATAAAAGAGGATTTGTCGGGACCAAGACTTGGCTTCTTACTTTCTAAGGAAGCCCTGGGTCAGAACAGTGAACATTTTTTAAAATATAGATTTGGCATGGATTCCGTTGCAGCAAAGCAATCAGTATTTCGGCGATCGTCTCGGTGAAGCTTCCCTGCCCGAAGGGGGCCATTATTGTCCGCGATAAAATACCTTTCTATCGTGCAACCTGCAGGGTTTTTTTTTTTAATCGACCCAAATGTGAGCTGTGGAAAACAACGGAAGTTTGGTGGCTTGTTGTGAGATAAAATAAATAGCGATGCCTCTTCGGAAGGTCCTTGCTTTTAATTCAATTGGTTTTGCTACGGGTTGACTGCAAAGCATCGATTCTGGGGCAGGGAGGAATATGAATTTTGTACGTGGGGACGAACACGCTGGGAGAGACAGACGGGTCTCAAACGGGAGAACGTGGCTCCAGGCTGACACAAAAGGAAGCATCGTTTGTGTTAGCACACTTCTTCCAAAGAATTGTGCAAAGAAAGCAACAGGCAAAGTGTAAAGTGACCTGCAATTTGTTTAGTACTGATATTTCATATACCAAACATGTACGAGTACCTATAGAGATATAGGCTGCCCTCGCCTTACAAGCAAGACAGCTGATCAGTGAATTTTGCCCCATTTGTTAACCGTTAATAACCATTCCTTTAGTGGCCGCTTGAAGTTTCGACGGTCCGGAAAAAATGAATTAGAACCATTTTTTCACACTTTCACACACACCCCACCTCCCCTGTGGCCTGTTTTTGCTTCCAGGAGGCTGCAGGGAGGCCTACTAGGCCCAAAACGGGGCTCAGAGGAGGGTTGCACGCACATGCGCGCGGGAAGGAAATGCGGTTGGTGTCGCATGTGCGTTGCATGCTCGGGGATGGGGGAAGTGCAGGGGGGTCATGTGCACAGGGAGTGTCACCTGCACATTGTGTTATGGGTGTGCGCATGCACAGTTTTGGCGCATGACAACAAAAAGGTTAGCCATCACTTGCATAGGATCTCCTGCTTGAGCAGGGGGTTGGACTAGAAGACCTCCAAGGTCCCTTCCAACTCTGTTTTTTTCTGTTATTGTAACTGCCTGTATTGGGGGAGTGAAGCTCTGATGTTCTCCAGATTAAACGTCACCCATCTGCTTCTTGCCCGGGAGCGGAATATTTTCCGTTCGTCCTTTTATCATCCAACTCCCTCACTCGGCTTAAGCCGCCATCCGCCGTGACATTTCCTGATTAGACTACATGCATTTTTTTTCTCAAGGGGAGGGGCAGAGACGCTCGATTTTTCAAAGCTCGCTAAACTCAACTCGAATCCCACGGGGAGCGAGGCTGAACCCACCACCTGACACCCTGTCAATACAATTCCCTGCTCCAGACAACCTAAAATGGTTTGATCGTTCATCTTCCTGACAATCTCGTTGCCCAGAAGACGGTTTCTCGTGGGGTCATTTGCCCGGCTCGCAAAGAGCATGCCTCATGCTACGAAAAGCGGAGTGGGTTTAGCCTTTTGCAACCAATCGCCTGCGCGCGCGGGCACACGCACGCAGACAGACAGGTCTATGCGCAGAGAGAAATTTGATTTTAAAGAGAAATCTATTTTTGGCAGGCCAATCTGTCCAAAAGGTGAACGGCAACGATGGGGATGATTAAATCATCTAATCCAGCTCTTTTGGCTCGTGAAAAATGGCCCTGGATATCCTCTTCGACGGGCTGGTGGCCTAACCTGATTATCCTAACTGCCACAAACAAACAAAAAATAATGGAATTGTGTCACTTTCTTTTTGCCCCGCCTCCCCCTCCCTTTCTTTATGGGGCGGGAGGGGGAAGAGAGGCACAAATTTTTCTTCTCTTTCTTCTTCTGTCACATACATGTACATCAGTGGTGGGTGGCGGGAGGTACGCCCCAGTACAGGCATACCGGACGCTGCCTGGAGCACTGGGTGCCGCACCCATAATGCAATGAGCCACACCCCCCCCCCCCAGTGTGCATGCATGCATGATAGGCGCTCCCCCCCATTTTTTACATGCTTTTTTCACCCTCCCCAGGCTCCAGAGGCTTTATAGGAGCCTGGGAAGGGCGAAAAATGGTTTTAAAAATGGCTGAATCAGCTGGCCAGTGCGTACATGCCTGCTGGCCAGCTGACAGGGCAACGCCTTGCGTGCACTGCCGAATGGCTCCGCGTGCCACCTATGGCACGCGTGCCATAGGTTCGCCATCACTGCCCTACAGTTCGCCATCACTGCCCTACTATTTCAGACAATTGGCTATCCAACATCTTCTTGAAGACTTGCAGTGTTGGGGCATTCACAACTTCTGGAGGCAACTTCTGTTCCACTGATTAATTGTTCTAACTGTTGAGGAAATTTCTCCTCAGCTAGGTGCCTTTGGGTCAATCTCCATGAGAGAGTGAGTTCTAGCCCGACTTTAGACATGAAGGCTGCCTGGGTGACATTGGGCCAAAAACCAGGAGAATGTGAGTTCTAGTTCTCCCTTAGGCAGGAAAGCTGGCATGGTAACTTTGGGCCAATTACCAGGAAACTGAGATCCAGCCCAGTGGTGGGTTCCAGATCCCTTCGCAACCAGTACGCTGTGACAGGGCCGGGCGCCCACCACATGCACACGTGCTGCGCGCGCATACGCACCCACCACCCATGCCGCTCCAACTGCTCGGCGGAACATCGCACAGGCACCGTATGTGTGCATGTGCAAATGGCCTGGTTGGATCAAATACAGGTAAGGAGGGCAGATGGGCCCTCCGAAGCACTGGAACAGAACGGTTCCTGGTGCTCCCAGCAGACACCGGATCTAGCCCCACCTTAGCCTATGAAATCAGGCTGGATGACTTCAGGCCAATCACTAGGAGGCTGTGGGTTCTAGTTCTGCCTTATTTCTAGTTCTGATTCAAGGTGTTGGTTACCATCTTTAAAGCGCTCCATGGCTTAGGACCTGGGTACTTACGAGATCGCCTTCTGCCACCGAGAGCCTCCCACCGGCCAGTACGCTCCCCTAGAGAGGGTCTCCTCATGGTGCCGTCGGCTAGACAATATCGACTGGGACACCCAGGGGGAGAGCCTTCTCCGTGGGAGCCCCTGTCCTCTGGAACGAATGGCCCCCGGAATTAAGAACTATCCCACGGCACCTTCCGCCATGCTCTCAAAACCTTTTTCTTCCAACAAGCCGGGCTGGCATAAAACATGATTTTTAAACTCAATTTTTTTCAAAATTTTAATCAGGGTTAGTTTGGGGGTTGTTTTTCCATGTTTCGCCCAAGGTTTAATATGTTTTTTAAAAGCTTTTTTAACTTTTGTATATTTGTTTTTATTTTGGCTGTACACCGCCCTGAGTCCTTCGGGAGTAGGCCGGTATAAAAAAACCAATAAAACTCAAACTCAAAACTCAAACTTGTTCTGCCCTCAGGTGCTTTGGAGAATAGTTTGACTCCCTCTTCTTTTCAGGGGCTTCCACAAAGAAGAGGGAGTCAAACTATTCTCCAAAGCACCTGAGGGCAGGACAAGAAGTAATGGGTGGAAACTAATCAAGGAGAGAAGCAACTTAGAACTAAGCAGGAATTTCCTGACAGTGAGAACAATCAGTGGAACAGCTTGCCTCCAGAAGTTGTGAATGCCCCAACACTGCAAGTCTTCAAGAAGATGTTGGAAAGCCACTTGTCTGAAATGGTATAGGGTTTCCTGCCTAGGCAGGGAGTTGGACTAGATGACCTCCAAGGTCCCTTCCAACTCTGCTATTGTATCGTATTGTAAAACCTAGGCACAAAACCTTGGTGGATGACCCTGGGCCTAGTCTCTTTCTCTCAGCCCTAGGAAGCAGACAATAGCAAGCCACTTCAGAAGAACCTTGCCAGGAAAACTGGAGAGAGATGTTTAGACAGCCAGGAGTCGAGGCTAACTTGAAAGCACTCAAAGAAAAACCATCTTAAATTCCCTTCACTAAGCAGAATTTAAGATTATGGGGCAGCCAGAAGAGAGAGAGAGAAAAAACACGTTAATTTTTCATTTCGAAGAGTTTAAAATTCAGTTCAGTCAATGCAAGAACATCACAGTAAGCTCTCTTGGGTTGAAGCCAAGGGCCGTTTGACCAATGCCGCATTGAAGTTTCCCACAGCGACCAACCAGATGTTTCTGGAATGTTCCTAAACTGGAGATGGAGACCCAAGGTCTCGATTTAATCCTTTGTCCTTTCAGGCCACAAATACAAATCAGGGTCAACCTCTTTGAGGAGTTCGGGGGGGGGGGGGGGGGGCTTTAAGCGAGAGCCTGTATCTTTACACCTCAGATTATGTAGAACCTGGTTAGAATGAGGAGGAAAATCGTTGGAGCTGTTATAAGAAAGTCCTGGGTTCGAATCTAGGCCAGTTCCTTTGAAAAAAAGCTAGAGCAAATTGCTAGGAGCAGAGGCCAAGTTTTAATCCACAGCGTGACAGACAATCCCAACTGTCAAAGTTAGACTGGACTATTGTAACTCTCTCTACATGGGGCTTCCCTTGAGGTGCACCCGGAGACTTCAGCTAGTCCAGAACACAGCCGCGCGAGCAATTATGGGAACCGCCAGGTCTACCCATGTAACACCGCTCTTGCGCGAGCTGCACTGGCTACCTGTCGTCTTCCGGGTGTGCTTCAAGGTGTTAATTATCATCTTTAAAGCGCTCCATGGCTCGGGACCTAGCTACCTGCGGGATCGGATCCTGCCTCATACATCCTCACGGCCGATTCGCTCCCACAGAGAGGGACTTCTCCGGGTGCCGTCCACTAGACTTTGTCAGTGGGCGACGCCCAGGGGAAGGGCTCTCTCTGTGGTGGGCCCGGCCCTCTGGAACGACCTTCCCCCCGATATTAGGACGACCACGGACCTTCGCTCCTTCCGTCTTAAATTAAAAACTCATCTTTTCTGTCTGGCCGGCCTGGGATAGTCTCTCTGTCTCTGGGGTTTTATTGGGTAGTTTTTAGTATAGTTTAGTTTTAATGGGGAATTTTAGCGCAGGTTAGGTTTAATTTGTTTTTAAGAAATGTCTGTATATTTTTATTGTTTTTATTCTACCTGTGCACCGCCCCGAGTCCCTATGGGGAGAGGGGGCGGTTTATAAATATTAAAGTATTATTATTATTATTATTATTATTATTATTATTATTATTATTATTATTATTATTATTATTATTATTATTATTAGATGACGAACTTACAGCGCTTAAAGGTATAGGTTCCCCTCGCACATACGTGCTAGTCGTTCCCGACTCTAGGGGGCGGTGCTCATCTCCGTTTCAAAGCCGAAGAGCCAGCGCTGTCTGAAGACGTCTCCGTGGTCATGTGAATGGCATGACTCAAATCCCGAAGGCACACGGAATGCTGTTCCCTTCCCACCAAAGGTGGTCCCTATTTTTCTACTTGCATTTTTACCTGCTTTCGAACCGCTAGGTTGGCAGAAGCTGGGACAAGTCACGGGAGCTCACTCCCTTATGCAGTGCAAGTAGGACAGCAGAGAGCGGTGATGACTAACCTTTTTGTCATCACTTGCCAAAGGCCCACACCCATAATGCAATGCCAATACGACACACACATACACACACATACACACACACACACACACACACCGCGTACCCCCATGCATGTGCATGCAACCCACCCGTGTGCATGTGCGGGTGACTCTCCCGCGTCCCGTTTCGGGCCTAGTAAGCCTCCCTGCAGCCTCCTGGGAGCAAAAACATGCCGCACCCCACCCAAGCCCAGTTTCGGGCCTAGTAGGACCTCCTGCAGCCTCCTGGGAGCAAAAACACGCCGCACCCCACCCAAGTCCCGTTTTGGACCTAGTAGGACCTCCTACAGCCTCCTGGGAGCAAAAACACACCGCACCCCACCCAAGCCCTGTTTTGGGCCTAGTACGACCTCCTGCAGCCTCCTGGGAGCAAAAACACGCCACACCCCACCCAAGTCCCGTTTCGGGCCTAGTAGGACACCCTGCAACCTCCTGGGAGCAAAAACACACCGCACCCCACCCAAGCCCCGTTTTGGGCCTAGTAGGACCTTCTACAGCCTCCTGGGAGCAAAAACACACCGCACCCCACCCAAGCCCCGTTTTGGACCTAGTAGGACCTCCTGCAGCCTCCTGGGAGCAAAAACACACCGCACCCCACCCAAGCCCCATTTTGGGTCTAGTAGGACCTCCTACAGCCTCCTGGGAGCAAAAACACACCGCACCCCACCCAAGCCCCGTTTTGGGCCTAGTAGGACCTTCTACAGCCTCCTGGGAGCAAAAACACACCGCACCCCACCCAAGCCCTGTTTTGGGCCTAGTAGGACCTCCTGCAGCCTCCTGGGAGCAAAAACACGCCGCACCCCACCCAAGTCCCGTTTTGGACCTAGTAGGACCTTCTACAGCCTCCTGGGAGCAAAAACACACCGCACCCCACCCAAGCCCTGTTTTGGGTCTAGTAGGACCTCCTACAGCCTCCTGGGAGCAAAAACACACCGCACCCCACCCAAGCCCCGTTTTGGACCTAGTAGGACCTCCTGCAGCCTCCTGGGAGCAAAAACACACCGCACCCCACCCAAGCCCCGTTTTGGGTCTAGTAGGACCTCCTACAGCCTCCTGGGAGCAAAAGCACACCGCACCCCACCCAAGCCCCGTTTTGGGCCTAGTAGGACCTTCTACAGCCTCCTGGGAGCAAAAACACACCGCACCCCACCCAAGCCCCGTTTTGGGCCTAGTAGGACCTCCTGCAGCCTCCTGGGAGCAAAAACACGCCGCACCCCACCCAAGCCCTGTTTTTGGGCAACCAGGACTCCCTGCAGCCTCATGGGACCAAAAATGGGCCGCAGGGGTGCGCTGCTCCCCTCATACTCTCCCGGCCCCTGCACGTGTGTGCGACCCCCCCCCCCCCCGCATGCGCACATGACCCTTGCCCCTGCACATGCACACATCTCTCGCATGCTCCCTGTCCCCCACACATGTGCAGCAGAGACCTCAAAATCAGCTGGCCGGCATGCGCGGTAGAGCTGAACTGGGGCAAAGGGGTTGCGTGGCAGCAGAGAGGCCTCTGCGTGCCCACCTGTGGCACCCTTGCCAGAGGTTTGCCATCACGGGCATAGAGCCTAGGCAGGGGAGGGCCAACCCACGATTTGCACTACCAGTTCGGGCGAACCAGCAGAATACCACCTCTGCTCCCGAGCCTGATTAACAGGAATTCTGGGAACGTTAGTCCAATATCCGTTTGAAGAACCCCAGACTGGGTATAAACAAGGAAACCAACCTTCGCCACAGGCCCGTATTATTTCCTTCAGAGCCAGGTGCCTCATTAGCAGGTATTTGCGTTCTCGGCAAATAGCAAGCGGAAGGTTTTGCAATAAGACAGCATCTGTGTATTTCCCTGGAAAAACAGCCCGCCTGCCCTTCTCCCTGGGATCGGAGCTTCTGTGGCTCAACATTGAGATGATTATAATATTTCCACTCCAGCGGTCCTTTACATATTCAATAAGTTGTCTGAACATTAAGTTAATGAATCCTCAGGATGCCTCTGCGTGACAGGTGAATGTCTCTAATCCAGAGATAAATGCCAAGAGATTAACAAAAGAGAATACGGGCCTTATTCATGTCAGGCAGTCAGGAAACTAGAAACATGGTTTTCCACCCATTATTCCAATTCCCGGAGCGATTCAGCGGTTGAATTAAGGTCAGAGAGGGAGGGGGGAAAGTGGAATTTTGGTTAGGAAAACCCAACGGCGCGGTAGGATATGATAGAAAAAGATGCCAACTGGCTCTTAGGATGTTACGCTTCACTTTGTTTATTCATCCATTCATTTATTTAGATCTCCCCTTTATTACAGTTCTTACAAGGGTTCATTTAGTGACCGTTACTTACAACGGTTCATTTAGAGACCGTTCAAAGTTCTAACGGCACTACAAACAGTGGCACAATCATTTTTCCCACGGCTGTTGAGAAACCCCATGGTCACGTGATCAAAATTCGGAAGCTGAGCAACCGGCTGTTGCGGCTCGCGAATGGCAGACTCGGACAGTGAGGAGGGTCGGGAGGAACCTGGGCCAGTCCTGGAGTCTGGGAAAGGCTCTGAGGAGGGCAGAGGCAGAGATGGGGCCAGGGCCGTCCGAAAATTATCAGCTCCCTTCGGAGTTGGAGATCAGTGAGGCAGAAGAAGAGCTGGAACTTGTTTTCGATGTGCACATGCGCAGAGTTGTCAGGAGAAGGGAAGAGCTGAGGAACACTCAAGCACTCGTGACATCACGACTCGACTACTGCAATGCTCTCTACATGGGGCTTCCCTTGAGGTGCACTCGAAAGCTACAGTTAGTTCAGAATGCATCCGCGCGGGTGATTACGGGAGCCTCTAGATGCTCCCATATAACACCAATCCTGCACGAGCTGCACTGGCTTCCTGTGGTCTTTCGGGTGCGCTTCAAGGTTTTGACGACCATCTTCAAAGCGCTCCATGGCTCGGGACCTACTTACATGCGAGACCGTCTCCTGCCCCATACATCCCTTAGACCGATACACTCCCACAGAGAGGGCCTTCTCAGGGTGCCGTCGGCCGGACAATGCCGACTGGCGACACCCAGGGGAAGGGCCTTCTCTGTGGCGGGCCCTGCCCTGTGGAACGACCTACCCCCAGAACTTCGTACCATCACCAACCTCCGCCTCTTCCGCCAGTGTTTAAAAACACACCTCTTTCATCAAGCCGGTGGGACTAGTTTAGATTTTAATTGGTTTTTAGCGCAGGACAGGCATTTAATAGGTTTTTAAATTTTGTATTACGATTTTGTATGTATTTTAAATTCCTGTGCGCCGCCCTGGGTCCTTTTGGAGAAGGGCGAGATATAAATTTAATTTAATAAATAAACAAGGGTCAACTCAGGAGTTAAAGGCACAGGTGAACAGTGAATGGCCCCTCTCATAGGGAATAAAGAGGAGCAAAAGGGGAGTGGAGTTTGCAGGAGACAAGCAGTTCGCTTATTTAGTGGGAAGATTTGTTCGTGACAAGTATTTTCTTGTATAGCATTGTGCTTGGAAGATATCGGTCTGGCAGCCCTCCAAGCCTGATAAGGTCTGTGGTTGTAAATTCACCCTTGAATTTAAAAGGCAGTAGAGAATCCTAAAGAGGAGGAAAGAGAACAGGAACACATAAAAGTGGAGAGTCCATCCACAAGTTCTGAATTGCCGAGGAGGTCAAAACGAAACACCAGGCCACCTGATTGTTATCAGGCAAGTCTGGTCTATAGGAAAAATACATTTCTCGGCAAAATACACTGAGATAGCAACATACCAAGAGGACGATCAGACGATGTGGAAAGCTGTGATGGACAAGAGGTTGAAGTAATTAAAGAATCTGGAGATTTAAGAGTAAGCTTGCCGGGACTTTGCTGGATGTGAATGAGAGGCATCCACATTCGCTTAATAAAAAGGGGTTTTGTCGCGACTGCTTCGTGATTTTGTGAAGCCTAGGTCAGAATACCGACTCACATTTGTGATGGTTGCTAAATGGAAATCAAGGATTGTAAATCAAGGATTAGCTGTAATCCATCTGGGCCTAACCAGATATACAGATAGTCTTGGACTTAGCAACTATTTGTTTAGTGACCATTCAAAGTTACAATGCACTGAAAAAAGTGACTTACAGCCGTTTTTCACACTTATAACCATTGTAGCATTATGTAGGCTTAATTGTGGCCATAAGTTGAGGACCACCTGCAAATATTTTATTTTTAGCATTTAGTGTAGGCGTCCTTTTAGGCGCAATTTCTGATGCAACTTCCGGCCACTTCCTTGGCTATACGGTTCTCCTATTTCTTGTACATGTTGAACATCTTTCCTAAGTAGTCCTTGACTTACGAGTCCATCATGGCTGTAAATCGCAAGAGTCCTAAAATGGGTGGGACATGTGATCAACCCCAACTTAACAATTGCAGGGATTCATTTAACAACGGAAGCAAGAAAGGTCATAAAATGGAGCTAAACCCGCTTCACTCGCGTTAATACCACTTTATAAGGCCTTGGGAAGGCCACACTTGCAATACGCCGTTCAATTTTGGTTGCCACGATGTAGAAAAGACGTGGAAACTCTGGAAAGAGTGCAGAGAAGAGCAACAAAGAGGATTAGGGGACTGGAGACTAAAACATAGGAAGAACGGTTGCAGGAACTGGGTATGTCTAGTTTAATGAGAAGAAGGACTAGGGGAGACATGATAGCAGTCTTCCAATATCTCAGGGGCTGCCACAAAGGACAGGGAGTCAAACTATTCCCCAAGGCACCTGAGGGCAGAACAAGAAGCAATGGGTGGAAACTAATCAAGGAGAGAAGCAACTTAGAACTGAGGAGCAATTTCCTGACAGTTAGAACAATTAATCAGTGGAACAGCTTCCCTCCAGAAGTTGTGAATGCTCCAACACTGGCATCTGGAACCCACCACTGCAATGGTGACTGTAAGCCGAGGACTACCTGTCCTCAAGTGTGTTGCAGTAGTGGGTTATGGCCGGTACACTCCAGTACAGGTGTACCGGTGCCTGGTGGGAGCAGCAGGTACCGACCGGTACAGTTCTGCTGAGGGCCCACCCCCCACCCACTCTCCTTACCAGTATTTACAATACAATACAATAGCAGAGTTGGAAGGGACCTTGGAGGTCATCTAGTCCAACTCCCTGCCTAGGCAGGAAGCCCTGTACCATTTCAGGCAAATGGCTATCCAACATCTTCTTGAAGGCTTGTAGTGTTGGGACATTCACAACTTCTGGAGGCAATTTCTGTTCCACTGATTAATTGTTCTAACTGTCAGGAAATTTCTCCTCAGTTCTAGGTTGCTTCTCTCCTTGATTAGTTTCCACCCATTGCTTCTTGTTCTGCCCTCAGGTGCCTTGGAGAATAGTTTGACTCCCTCTTCTTTGTGGCAATGCCTGAGATATTGGAAGACTGCTATCATGTCTCCCCTGGTCCTTCTTTTCATTAAACTAGACATACCCAGTTCCTGCAACCGTTCTTCATATGTTTTATCCTCCAGTTCCCTAATCCTCTTTGTTGCTCTTCTCTGCACTCTTTCTAGAGTCTCCACATCTTTTCTATATCGTGGTGACCAAAACTGGATGCTGTATTCCAAGTGTGGCCTTACCAAGGCCTTATAAAGTGGTATTAACACTTCACGTGATCTTGATTCTCTCCCTCTGTTGATGCAGCCTAGAACTGTGTTGGCTTTTTTGGCAGCTGCTGCACACGGCTGGCTCCTATTTAAATGGTTGTCCACTAGGACTCCAAGATCCCTTTCACAGTTACTGCTATTGAGCAAGGTACCACCTATACTGTACCTGTGCATTTCATTTTTGTTGCCTAAATGTAGAACCTACCGGGCCTTTTGCACATGCGCACGCAGCGTACAGTGCCTGCGTGACACTTCACAGAATGTCGCAGCGCGCGTGCAGGTGGTGGACGCCCGGCCCCGTCGCAGCGTACCGATTGCGACGACATCCGGAACTCACCACTGGTGTGTTGAGCTATCACTTCCAATTGCTGGCCATCTTAAGCAAGGGGAATTCTGGGAACTGTAGTCCAATATCCGTTAGAATAGGGGTCTCCAACCTTGACAACTTTAAGACTTGTGGACTTCAATTCCCAGAATTCCTCAGCCAGCTTTGCTGGCTGAGGAATTGTGGGAGTTGGAGTCCACAAGTCTTAAAGTTGTCAAGGTTGGAGACCCCTGCGTTAGAAGATCCCCGGGCCGAGGAGAAATGGGGAGTTCAACATCGGCCGCAAATCCATATGATTTCCTTCAGAGGCAGGTGCCCATTAACGGGAAGCAGGTTGCAATACGCGCGAGAAGATTTCCCAGCTTTTCTCTCCCCTCTTTTCTTTTCTTTTTAATGAGCTTTGTGGGATTTCAGCACGCAGCCCGAAGTAGCAAGGGAAGGCTCATAATTAGTTTCAATTAGACGAAGTTCCTATGCTTTACAGGCTATTTGACGGAACGCGGAAGCAAGCCCCTACTAAACAGATACAAATCACTGGTTTTGTTCCATTTATTATTATACTTATTTTCTTCTTAATTGGCGCTGATTGGCTTATGATCCTAATTAATGCAAAGGAAACTTGAGTGGGACACAATGGCTTTAGAGAAGATGCCAGCGCCTACAACTGCTAAATTATTGGTAATTGTTATTTACACGGGGACAGGAAGACGAAGGAATGCGAGTGCGGTGTCTAATTAGCATTAGAGATATGGTTTCCATTTGGAAACTCAACTAAAGCAACTTGGGATAAAATTGCTCCCGTAGAGGGTATCGTTGGCCCCGGTTTCTTTGATTTCAAATAATTTTTTTTTTTAAAGTAATTAACTGGAAATTAAGAAATTGCTTGGTGTTTTTTAAAACTTGGATCTGATTTAAGTAATATCAGGCTCATAGGAGACGATCTAAAGCAGGGATCCCCAACCCCCGGTCCGTGGACCGGTGCCGGTCCGTGGCTTGATAGGAACCGGGCCGCAGGGCCAGAGAGGAGGAGGAGGGAGGATGGGGCAGCCCCTCAGGCAGAGCGCGCACCGGGGGCGGGAGAGCGCAGGTGCAGCCGCTTACACCATTGGGGGCCCTAGAGGGGCGAGTGAGCCCACCCACCCACCCCCACGTGCGCATGCGCCGCCTGTTCCCCCTCCTCCCCGCTCCCCCTCTACGCCGGCCGGGCCATGGAATTTTCTTTAAAATAAAACCGGTCCCTGGTGCAAAAAAGGTTGGGGACCCCTGATCTAAAGTCCTTTTGGTCTGCACCAATTTTCAAAAATTCACTTTAAAAAAAAAAAGAAATAAAAGGAAGTTGAAGGGGAGACATCCCAATAATCTCCTTCAAATGTCTAAAAGGTTGACTGACAGAACAAAATTGAGACCTGCTCGAAAAGAAAATATTAAATATACAAGAGTGAGATAAAAAGAGGAGGAAACATAGTTAGGATAGCTTAGCGAAGGCAAGGGAATAAGAAATGATACCAAATTTATTTATTTATTTATTTATCGTATTTATATCCCGCACCCATCTCCCACAGAGGGACCCGGGGCGGCGCACAGGAAAATTAAAAACAAATACAAATATACAAAAACTCTTAAAAACTATATTAAACCCAACCCTGTGCTAAAACATAATTAAAACCCCCAAATTAAAACTTTGATCAGCTAATAGACAGTTCGGTATCGGGTAGTTCATGCCAGGCCGGCTAGATGGAAAAAATGCGTTTTTAAGCGCTGGCGGAACAGGCGGAGGTCCGAGATGACACGGAGTTCGGGAGGTAGGTCGTTCCAGAGGGTTGGGCCCACCACAGAGAAGGCCGTTCCCCTGGGCGTCGCCAACCGGCATTGCCCGGCCGATGGCACCTGGAGAAGACCCTCTCTGTGGGAGCGAATCGGTCGTAGGGACGTATGGGGCAGCAGACGGTCTCGGAGGTAACTAGGCCCCGTGCCATGGAGCACCTTAAAGATGGTCATCAATACCTTGTAACGCACCCGAAAGGCCACAGGTAGCCAGTACAGCTCACGCAGGAGAGGTGTTATATGGGATTGCCGAGAGGCTCCCATGATCACCCACGCGGCCGCATTCTGAACTAACTGTAACCCTCGAATGCATCTCAAGGGGAGCCCCATGTAGAGAGCGTTACAGTAGTCCAGACGGCAAGTCCAGTAGTCCAGATGGGAAATTATATTTGGGTTTGCGGAAATACCATCCCAAGGAAACTGAGATTTGAAAGAGACACCTACAACAATAGAAAAAGAAAGGGAGAGAGGAGAGAATGAAAGGAAGACGGGGGAAAGAAGAAAGAGGTAAGAAGAGGAGGATGGAAGGGAGGGAAAGAGAAGGAGAGAGGTTAGGAAGGGGAAGGGGAAGAGGAAGAGAACAAGTAGGAGAAATGGAAGGGAAGAAGGAAGGGGAAGGAGAGGAGGGAAGGAAAGAAGGAAGAGATAGGGAGAGGAGGATGGAAGGGAGAGAAAGAGAAGGAGAGAGGCTAGGAAGGGGAAGAGGAAGAGTAGGAGTAGGGGAGAGGTAAGGGAAGAAGGAAGGAGAGGAGGAAGGAAGAAAGTAGAGAAGGGAGGGAGGTAGAAAAGAAAGGGAAAATAAGGTGATATTACAAACAGAGGAAAGATGGTAAATAAAGCAACCTAAACTGTATATTATAACCTATTAAATGAAATAACAAATGTATAAGAATGACAAATGTAAAGAAGAATAAAAATTATGTGAATGTATACTTAAAATGGTATGTAAAAGAATTTTAAAAATGTAAAAAATGGGGTGGGGGGGAATTGAGACCTGTTCCTCTCATTCTGGAGGTGAGGACACAAAATAGGTTGAATTTTAAGAAAAACTTCCTTAATACAGGATAGTCCTCGACTTACGACCACAATTGAGCCCCACGTTTCTAACCGAAAGAGTTGTCAAGTGGGTTTTGATCCATTTTACAACCGTTCTTATCGCCGTCGTTGACGGAATCACTGTAGCTATTAAATTAATAGCATGCTTGTTAAGTGAACCTGCTTTCCCTAATTGACTTGGCTTGTCAGAACGTCGCAACGTGGGATCACATGATCCCCGGACGCTGCAACCGTCATAAATATGAGGCTAGTTGCCAAATGCTTGAATTTGGATCCCATGACTGTGGAGATGCTGCAAATGTCGTAACCATGAAAAATGGTCAAAAGTTCCTTTTGTTTTCAGTTCTGGTTTGTGTGTGTGTGTAACTCGAAACTTTGATATAATTATTGCAGATTTAGTGATTGAATTTTTAATACTTGTTTTAGTAGTTTTAACTATATTTTAGCACAGGTCACATCTAATTTAATTTCATTTTAATGATATGACTGTATTTATTCTGTTTGTCTGTTGTTGTTCTTTCAATTCTTCTGTGCACCGCCCTGAGACCCATTGGGGAGATAGGAGCGGTATAGAAATGGGATAAATAACCGACCACTAAATGAAGGGTTGTAACTTGAGAACTGCCTGCAGTAAGTATAATTCAACAGTAAAACCACTGGCCCAGAGAGATTTAGGGCCTAGGATAGCCCCCCGTTTCTGACTTTTTATACATAAATTATAATTTGGTAGGGTTTTTAAATATGGGTTTTAGCACGGGTTTAAATAATTTAATGTATTTTAAATGATGTATATTGTATTTATTGTGGTTTTAAATAATGCCTGTGCGCCACCCTGGGTCCTAACAAGGAGAAGGGCGGGGTATAAATTTGAATAAATAAATAAAAATAAAATAAATTTATTTCGATTTATAGAACCGCCCTTCTCCATCGAAATGGACCCAGGGCGGTGCACAGGAAGTTAAAATCAATAAATAACAATAAATACAGAGTAACTAAAATAAATTAAACTAAAAAACCTGTGCTAAAAACATCCCATTAAAATTCTAAAATACATTTACGCATTGGCTAAACTAGACTAGATGGACCTCCACTGGTTGAACGTCTTCAGAAAGAGGCCAAAAGATAGATTTAAAACCAGGACTATTCCTATTAAGAATAATAAAACAAAAATATAGTAAAGGAGTGACGTACCGTATTTTTTTGGAGTATAAGACGCACCTTTTTCCTTCAAAAAAGAGGGTGAAAACCAACTGGACTATATACCGTATTTTTCAGAGTATAAGACACACCTTTTTCCCTCAAAAAAGAAACTGAAAATCTGGGTGCGTCTTATACATTCAATGCAGCATTTTTGGCCTCCCAAAACCCCGCCCCCTTCACCAAAATGGCCTTGCATAGCCTTTAGGGGGCTTTCAGAGAACACCTGGGGCAGTGGTGGATTTCAATTTTTTTTAGAACCTACTCTGTAGGTGTGGCCTATTTTGTGGGCGTGGCTTGGCAGTCATGTGACAGAGTGGGAGTGGCCACCTTTTAAAATGTGGTGAAACTCATTTAACAACGCTCTTGCTTAGCAAAATTTTGAACTCAATTGTGATGATAAATTCTTTCTTTCTTTCTTTCTTTCTTTCTTTCTTTCTTTCCTTCCTTCCTTCCTTCCTTCCTTCCTTCCTTCCTTTCTTCCTTCCTTTACTTTCTTTTCCTTCTCGTTGGGTCACTGGCAGCGGTGGGCCAGATTTACTTCCAGGTACGCCGGTGGAACCCCTCTCACCGGTTCTCTAAATTTCACCAAACGGCTCTCACGAGTAGGTGCGAGCCTGCAGAAACCCACCACTGACCTGGGGGCTGGGGGGGGGGCAGAAATGAGCAAAAAACAGGCCATTTTTTTTGCTCAATTTTGCCCCAGCCCCAGGAGCACTCTATAAGCCTCCTAAAGGCTATGCATGCAACCTTCTGATAAGAAAAACCAATGGGGAAGACAGATTCACTTAACAACCAGGTGACTAACTTACCAACTGCAGTGATTCCCTTAACGACTGTGGCCAGAAAATGGGGCAAAACTCATTTAACAAACGTTTTCGCTTAACCAAATCAATTTTGGGCTCAGTTGTGATCGTAGGTCGAGTTCATTCAGAGCAGCAAGCGATGTTGACATGTACCGTATTTTTTCGAACTATAAGACGCACCGGAGTATAAGACGCACCAAGATTTTGAAGAGGCAAATTAAAATTTTTGCACTCTGCAGGCCCCCCAAACCCTCTGCAGGCCTCGCATTTTGTGAAAACGGGGCATGAAGAGAGTTTGAGAGGCCTGCAAAGTGCTCCTAGGAGCTGGGGGCCAAAAATGAACAAAAAACGGCCCGTTTTTCGCTCATTTCTGCCCTCCCGGCCCCCAGCAGCACTCTGGAAGCCTCCTAAAAGCTATGCACAGCCATTTTTGAAAAGGGGGTGGGGTTTCGGGAGGCCAAAAATGCTGCATTCAGTTTCTTTTTTGAGGGAAAAAGGTGTGTCTTAAAAATACGGTATATAGTCCAGTTGGTTGTAATAGAAACATAGGGGATGGAAGAACAACAGAAATCTTTATTTTATTTTATTTTTACAAATACATGGGAAGGTGCGTCTTATACTCCAAAATATACGGTAGTCCTATTCCTTTAGCAACCGTTCAAAGTTGCCACACTGCTAAAAAGAGTAACTTACGACCAGTCCTCGCACTTACAGCTACAGCAATTTTGGGCTCAATTGTGATCGGAAGAAAGAGTTCTACCTATAGTGCCAAAAAGTCATCATTTCTCCTCTTTTGAAAGGAAAACAGTGGTTCTAGCTGGCAGCTATTTTGCTCCTAGGAAGAAGCCAAGGGCTGCAGCCAGGAAATATAAGGCACAAAATAGCCACTTGGCTAATTTAAATCAATTCAGGTCCCCAGAGTTAGATTAATTATATCCTCGGGTACTGCGGGAACTAGCAGAGGTGATCCCAGAATTTAAGTATAGTCTTTGAGAGTAATTGGAGAACTAGTAAGCTCCCAATAGATTGGACGAGGTGGTTGTTCCTATCTTCAAAAAAACTGGAGAAAAACTCATCATCTTGATGCCTCTTACTCAAAGTCCTTGAACACATTATTAAGCAGCCTAATTTGTGAGTTCTCAGGAATGCAATAATGAATAAGAGCATTTTTTTTTTCATAATGCCAGTCTGTCCTTCACCAGCTTAATAGATAGCGGGAGTGCCATAGACATAATATATCTTGACTCACAAAAGCCTTCAATGAAGTTTCTCATGATATCTTCATTAATAAAGTTTGGGGGGGGGGGGGGTGTAGAGATTTAATCTTCCTGGATTCATAATGGGCTGAAAGTTCATACACAGTGAGTTGGTGAGTGAGTCAGTTCATACACATCCCTGCGGCCGATTCGCTCCCACAGAGAGGGACTTCTCCGGGTGCTGTCCACTAGGCTATGCCAGCGGGCGACGCCCAGGGGAAGGGCCTTCTCTGTGGTGGGCCCAACCCTCTGGAACGACCTTCCCCCCAAAATTAGAACAACCACGGACCTCCGCTCCTTCCGGCAGAAACTAAAAACACACTTCTTCTGCTTGGCCGGCCTAGGGTAATTTAAATTGTTTTAAATTGTTTTAGGGGTTTTTAGGGATAGTTTTAGTTTTATATGGGTTTTTAGCGCAGGGTCAGTTTAATTCATTTTTAACTTTGTATTCTGTTTGTAGTTTTAATTGTATTTTTAATTCCCTGTGCCCCGCCTCGAGTCCCTTCGGGGAGAGAGAGCGGGTTATAAATTAAAATTATTATTATTATTATTATTATTATTATTATTATTATTATTATTATTATTATTATTATTATTATTATTATTATTATTAGGTAGCCTTCACCTTCGACCCCATTTTGGATCAGAATTCCCGATGGTTTGCAAGGTAGTTGTGAAATGAGTCACATCCAATTTTTATGAACTTTTCTGCCACGGTTGTTAAGCAAATCACGGTGTTGCTAAGGGAATTGTGGTTTTTAAGCAAATCCAGCTGGGTGACTTTGGCCAGTCACCAGGAGACTGCCATCTGAGTGACTTTGGACCGCTCGGTGGGAGACTGTGAGTTCTAGTCCCTCTTGAGGCATGATAGCCAGCTGGGTGATTTTTGGGCCAATCACCAGGAGACGGTGAGTTCTAGTACTGCCTTAGGCAAATCAGCCAATTAGGTGACTGGACCAGTCCTTCTCTCTCACCCCAACCCACCTCACCGTTGTGGTTCGCCGTTGGCCTGTGGAGCTAGAAGCAGAGTCGGACAGTGAGGGAGGAGTCTTCCGATATCTCAGAGGGTGCCACAAAGAAGAGGGAGTCAAACTATTCTCCAAGGCACCTGAGGGCAGAACAAGAAGCAATGGGTGGAAACTAATCAAGGAGAGAAGCAACTTAGAACTGAGGAGAAATTTCCTGACAGTGAGAACAATTAATCAGTGGAACAGAAGTTGCCTCCAGAAGTTGTGAATTCCCCAACACTGGAAGTCTTTAAGAAGATGTTGGATAGCCATTTGTCTGAAGTGGTGTAGGTTTTCCTGCCTAAACAGTGGGTTGGACTAGAAGACCTCCAAGGTCCCTTCCAATTCTGTTATTCTATTCCATATGGCCGCGCGGTCACCCTGGAAACAGAGAAGGATCAGCCTGCGGTGCTTCTGCCAGCGAAAATGGGCTCCTGATCTCCATTTTCACTGGCAGAAGGTTGCAGGAGGTCATGGCAGCCGAAAACGGAACTCGGAAGTCCGTTTTCTCTGGCAGAGCGCTTGCGCCACCACAGGTGCCGCCGACATGAGTGATGTCAAGCTGGCCACGCCTACCCTGGCCACGCCCACTCCAGCCCCTGAGGCCCTCAATGAAATTGAGTTTGACACCTTTAGTCTAATGAAAACAAGGACTTGGGGTTACATGCGAGCACTGTTCCAATATCTCAGGGGTTGCCACAAAGGGAGTCAAGCTATTCTCCAAGGCACCTGAGGGTAGAACAAGAAGCAACGGATGGAAACTAATCAAGGAGAGAAGCAACTTGGAACTGAGGAGAAATTTCCTGACAGTGAGAACAATTAACTAGTGGGAACACAAATTGCCTTCACAAGTTGTAGGTGCTCCATCACTGGAGGCTTTCAAGAAGAGACTGGACATCCACTTGTCTGAAATGGTATAGGGTCCCCCATCTGAGCAGGGGGTTGGACTAGAAGACCTCCAAGGCCCCTTCCAACTCTGTTATTCTGTTACTCTTGTTTAGGCCCCTTGCCGATATTCCCAGCCTCGACAAAATTATAAAGGGTGTTGTAGAATAACTGCGGTGCGGTTCGTCTAAAGACTACAGAAAAGGGGGAGAAGAAGACTCCAGGGGCTCCATCTGTCACAGCCCCAGCTATTCTACCGGCATCCAGAATGGGAGGTGGAATGGGCTGTTTAAATGCCCAGATTTCCTCCAGCTCCATCGTTCTTGAATTTGGAAACCATTCCAAAGAGGAAAAATGCTATTTTGCAAAAAGGCAATTTCTCTTTTTCTTCTTCTTCTTCTTTTTTTTTCCTGGGTTGTTCTGCTCTTTTGTTTCCTCGCATGAAACAAAAAAAAAAAACCCCGGATCCTGCAGGATTGGCAGAGAAAACTCCCCATTCTCCTCCTGATTCCAATTATTTCCTACTTGGGAACCTCTGCAAGCAGGGAACGATCTCTGCCGTTTGCAAAAATAAAATAATAATAACGTAAAATAAACCAACCTCTCTAATCTGGTGGCATTTCATTTTGATTTTTTTTTTTTTTTTTTTGCAGAGTCTTTGTTATTCCCGGGTGGGGAGGGGTTGGGAGGGCTGGGAGATTAAAGCTTCATGCCCTGGTTTTAATGACAACGAGGAGACATTTCACAAGCGGTTTCATCCCCGGCTGAGTTTAACCTCCACCAACCTGCATTATCCACCTTTTTCATTTATGTGAACAAAGCATAAAGGTTTTCCACTGTGGCTGCCAAGATTTTTAAGGGGGCTGTGTGTGTGGCTCCTGGCCCCTCCCCTCGCATTCATCACACCGGTGTGGATCCTGCTTCCCACATGTTGAAGGGGGGAAACAAAAATTCACCCCTGAATAAAAGGAACAGGAGGGGGGAAAAATACCCCAGTCTCTTCAGACCGTTCCTGAGTGAAGGAGTGGAACATTTGCCAGTTTGAACTGAGGTAATGGAATGTGAGGCAACTGGCAGTTGAAACAGAGTTCTTCTCAGGTGGGGAGGGGGAGTAGAACTCCTTAGCATCAGAGCGTGTTAATTACTGTATAAGGAATACTAATGATCTGATGGTCATTTCGAAAAATCCTTTCTTAGCGGGCACGTAGAAGCCAAG
Source organism: Rhabdophis nuchalis (assembly GCA_039707465.1). NCBI lineage: Eukaryota > Metazoa > Chordata > Lepidosauria > Squamata > Natricidae > Rhabdophis > Rhabdophis nuchalis. The sequence goes on along the minus strand of CM077644.1, from coordinate 239,846,266 downwards.
AGGAACATACGTGCCAAATTTCAAGTTGGTGGGCTTTACAGTTTTGGAGATTTCGTGATGCGTGAGTGGTACTTGGCTTTTATGTATATAGATTAAGGTATAAGCTACATGGGCTTACAATGTATATTAACATTTCATTAAATTGAAAACACAGTAAAATATGAATAAATAAATAAATGTTATACAGATTTATGTGGGTTGTCCTCAATCTATAGTCATTTATTTAGTGACCGTTCAATGTTCCAACGGCTTTGAAAATAGTGACTTGTGACCATTTTTCACACTTACGACTGTTGCCGTATCCCCATAGTTATGTGATCAAAACTCAGACGCTTGGCAAAACTGTTTCATACTTATGACCATTTGCAGTGCCTCGAGGTCATGTACCCCCCCCCCTTTTGCAACCTTCTGACAAGCAAATCAAAAGGAAAGCCAGATTGACTTCACAACGGGGTTACTCATTTAACAACCACTTAACAACTGTGGCAAGAAACTTTGTAACATGGGACAAAACCCACTGAAGAAACTTCTTGCTTAGCAACATAGGTTTTGGGGACTACCTGTCTAGTAATTTCCAACCCCTTCCACCAGAATATGACTTTTGCATGGTGGAATAGGGGAATGTAGATAATCCTTGACTTACAGCGATTCGCTTAGTGACTAAGTTAGTGTTGTGGCCTGCCAGCAACCAACAGAGCTGACGGCAGTGAGGAGGTTGGGGAGGAACGTGGGCCAGTCCTGGAGTCTGGGGAAGGCTCTGATGAGGGCTCTGTGTCGGAGGCAGAGAGTGGGGGGGCAGGGACAGTTATCAGCTGCCTTGAGAGTCTAATGTTAGTGGAGCAGAAGAACAGCTGGAGCCTGTTCTCAGTGTGCGAACTGCCAGGAGAAGGGAACAGCTAAAGAAGAGGGGTCGACTTGGGAGTAAAACCACAGATGGACGGTGAATGATTTATTCCATAGGGAATAAAGAGGAGCAAAGGGGGAGTGGAGTTTGCAGGAGACAGTTAGTTCAATTCATTAGGGTGAAGATCTATTCCTGACTTCTTGCCAAGGAATTGCTGCTACAGCATGGCGTTTGGAAGATATCGGCCTGGCAGCTCTCCAAGCCTGATCAAGGTCTGTAGTTGTGAAATCTCATGAAAGGCTGTTGGTTGGGACTTTGCTGGAGAGGAAGTCCCTTTAACCTAAATAAAAGGGGTTTTATCGGGACAAGGAGTCGGCTTCATGATCTTGGGAAGCCTCGGTCAGAACAGTTAGAATGCCCCCGCAAAAAGTGAGTTAGGACCTATTTTCACACCTAGGATCATTGCAGCATCTGCATGATTGTGTGATCCAAATTCAGATGTTTGGCATTTGACTCATATTTACGACAGTTACAGTGTCCCGAGGTCATGCGACCCCCTTTTGCGACCTTCCGACAAGACAAGTCAATGGGGAAACCAGATTCCCTTAATAACCATGTTACTCTTAAAAACTGCAGTGATTCACTTAGCAGCTGTGACCAGAAAGGTCGTAGAATGGGGCAAAAATTTGCTTAACAAATGTCTCACTTAGCAACAAAGGTCTTGGGCTCCATTGTTGTCGTAAGTCGAGGATACCTGTAGCTCGGGGGTGGGTACCTGCTGGCATTACTACCGGTCCGGCACCCGAAAACTTTTGCTTCTAGTCCTCTCTGAGTTTGGTGGTTTTCTTCCAGATGCTTACCAAGTTGAGTAATATCATCCCTGAGGAGGTTCATCATAACTTCGAACCGTCAATAAGCAACCCATCGTAAGTCCAGGACTTCCTGTAGTTCCATTTTCAGCCAAGTGGGGAGAATCTTTGCAATTATAAAATTAGAAAAATAGAATAACAGAGTTGGAAGGGACCTTGGAGGTCTTCTAGTCTAACCCCCTGCTTAGGCAGGAAACTCTGCCTAATGCCACTGTATAGTGCCTTGGTAAGGCCACACTTGGAATACTGCATACAGTTTTGGTCGCCACGATGTAGAAAAGACGTGGAGACTCTGGAAAGAGTGCAGAGAAGAGCAACCAAGATGATGGAGGCTAAAACATATGAAGAACGGTTGCAGGAACTGGGTATATCTAGTTTAATGAAAAGAAGGACCAGGGGAGACATGATAGCAGTGGTCCAATATTTCAGGGGTTGCCACAAAGAAGAGGGAGTCAAACTATTCTCCAAGGCACCTGGGGGCAGGACAAGAAGCAATGGGTGGAAACTAATCAAGGAGAGAAGCAACTTAGAACTAAGGAGAAATTTCCTGACAGTTAGAACAATTAACCTCTGGAACAGCTTGCCTCCAGAAGTTGTGAATGCCCCAACCCTGGAAGTCTTTAAGAAGATGTTGGATAGCCATTTGTCTGAAATGGTATAAGGTTCCTGCCCATGCAGGGGGTTGGACTAGAAGACCTACAAGGTCCCTTCCAACTCTGCTATTGTATTGTATTGTATTGAGCAAGCAATAGCAATTCCTAATTCCTATAACTCTACGCTACTTCAGACAAATGGTTATCCAACATCTTCTTAAAGACTTCCAGTGTTGGAGCATTCCCCACTTCTGGAGGCAACTTCTGTTCCACTGATTAATTGTTCCAAGTGTCAGGAAATTTCTCCTTAGTTCTAGGTTGCTTCTCTCCTTGATGATTTCCTGAAAGTCCTCTTTTTTCAAAAACAGCTCCATAATATCAGTCACAAACGCTGTTTGTGCAACGTAAACAAAACAAAAAAAAGGATTTTCTATTTTAAAAAAATACCGAATGCTCTAAAATAATTACGCAAAAGCCTGACCACCATCCAAGGGGGGTGGAGGAACGATTGAAGTCAGCTATATGTTTGATTACACTTGCATTGAACACCAATTATTCTTCAAACCAGCAGAATGGTCAATGAGAGGAGCTATTCGGCGAAGGCTTGTTTAAGGCTGAAAGCACTCACACACACACACACACACACACACACACACACACACACCCAAAAAAATCAATAGGTGATTGTTTTAAAAGTGGAGAAATGCTTAGTTCCACAGCCCTGGAGGGTCAGCGAAAACCGCTGTTATAAATCACCCGTCTTTCTCTCTCTCTTTTTTTTCCCATCAGAGGGGTCCGTTAATGCCCCATTTTTAATTCACAGATGACGGGAAATGCACAGCGCAATTTGGAAATTGGACCCGGGAATAGAGGGCACTAAATGTATCCGCCACGTTTCACTTGGAATTTTATTTTTATTTTACCGCGTTCATGAAAAATGCTCTCCCAGCTTTAATCGGCGTCAGTCGTTAGCCTAATGCTTGCAAGAGATTTAATGCTGGATTTAGTCTAGCTTGCTTAGCCTAATAAGCCGAAATATAAAGAAGGGAGGGGTCTTCTATCTATTATGGGGTGGAGAAGCAAGGAATTGTTCTTGGGGGTCTCAACTACGAACAGGCTATGATAATATTGAGGAGCGGGGTGGGTGGGGGTGGGAGAAATGGGTGGATAATGAAACCATTCTGTGTTTTATGAGTTGCCACCGTGATGGGCTTAACCAGTGGAATAGCTTGCCTTCAGAAGTTGTGGGGCAGGGGTGTCAAACTCGAGGTCAAACACATCAGAGTTGTGTTTGACCTGGGTGGGGACATAGCCAGCTTGACATCACTTGTGTTGAGGGTGCCTGTGGTGACCTGATTGCTCTGCCTGTGAAAATGGGCTCCCAAGATCTGTTTATGGCTTGGATGGCCTCCTGCAACCCTCTGCCAGTGAAAAGGGGCTCTCAAACTCCGTTTACGGTTGGGATGGCCTCTTGCAACCCTCTGCCAGTGAAAACGGGCTCTCAAGCTCCGTTTACGGTTGGGATGGCCTCCTGCAACCCTCTGCCAGTAAAAACGGGTTCTCAAGCTCCGTTTACGGTTGGGATGGCCTCCTGCAACCCTCTGTCAGTGAAAACAGGCTCCCAAGCTCCGTTTACGGCTGGGATGGCCTTCTGCAACCTTCTGTCAGTGAAAAGGGGCTCCCCAGCTCCGTTTCTGGCTGGGATGGCCTCCAGCAAGTCTCTGCCACTGAAAAGGGGCTCCCAAGCTCTGTTTACAGCTGGGATGGCCTCCTGCAACCCTCTGCCAGTGAAAAGGGGCTCCCAAGCTCCGTTTATGGCTGGGATCGCCTCCAGCAACTCTCTGCCACTGAAAACGGGCTCCCAAGCTCCGTTTACAGCTGGGATGGCCTCCTGCAACCCTCTGCCAGTGAAAACGGAGCTCGAAAGGGCCACCTGCCATCCTCCCAAGCTCCGTTTTTGCTGGCAGAGGCACCACGGACCGGTCCTTTGCTATTTCTAGGGTGGCTCCACGAGCCAGATCTAAGCACCAATTCAATTTGATGGGCAAGAATTTATTTTCCCAAATTTATGGAAAGGAAAAGTGTGGCATAATTTTCATGGTTGTGAAAGGCTAGTTCTTTAGTGTCCAATCTCTCTCTCCCTCTCCCCCCTCTCTGTCTCCTCTCTTTCTCTCTCTCTCTCTCTCTCCCCTCTCCCTCTCTCTCTTCTCTCTTTCCTTCCTTCCCTCTCTCTCTCTCACACGCACACACTTGGGATTTCTTCCCAGCTGAGGCTAACAAGAGTCATGCGCCGTGCATTTTCTTTGCAATGCAGAATCCCGCTGCCTCTTTCCCACCTAATTTTGTGCCATTTTCGGTTTTCGCTGGGTCTGATTTATTTAACCGCATCCTCTCTTCTCAGTTTCCCCCCCCACCCCACCCCACCTCACTGCCAATTGTCTTAAGGGTCTGGTGCTCGTGCCATTCCAGATGGATTTCAACGGTGCCCCATAAATACCTTGCCTCTTATTTTAACCCCTGGATTCCAGCCAGCGGGTTTTAATGAACCTGCTTGGCTGACTTTGCAACGATCCTGGGGCTTTCTCCAAATCTCTTAAGCATCGTTGCATGCTCATTTCCGCCATCCCTGCCTATCAGCCTCCCTCTGATTCTCTTCAGGATCTTATAGGTTGGATCCCAGAGCCAGAGGGATATTTTCAAGGGTTTCCCCCCTTCCCCTGTTTAAGATGCAAGGAAGCCATCCATTTCTACCCCCACAGAACAGGGCTCATGCCCACTGATGCCTAAAGTTTAACACTGGTGAGCATCTGTCTCTTTTTTCTGAGTTTTAAGCAATAATGCTGCTCGTTTTTGATGCTGTCCCCAGTACATGCGATGTCATAAGCTCCAGCTATTTTTCAGGATATCCATGCACAATAATGCAGAGGTCAGATGCTTGATGTTAGGCTGTCTTTTGTCATTTTTATTATTATCTTTATTCATGAAACATGAAACTCAACCAGCTGAACATTCAAAAATGCATTGCAAATGCTACTGACTGGTGCCAATGGCTGATACAGTTTGCTGCCAGCGTCCTAGGTATCAACCAAGTATCTTCGTAGAATGTAAGATGTTCCAAGTAGCGCCGTTTTTTGCAGTTCCGCTGGTGTTATTGCAGGAAGCTGCAATTTGCTGAGTATTTAGTAAAATTCTTGGACATGGTGCCAAGTGTCCCGATGACAATGGGTGTCACTGTGACATGCTTCATCCGTAGCCGTGTGGCTTCGATGGCCAGGTCGCGATATTTCATTATTTTTTCTAGTTCCTTTTCTTCGACGCTGGCATCTCCAGGAACAGCGATATCAATGAACTGTATACTTCGGCCCTCTACAACCGTGATATCTGGTGTGTTGTGCTCCAAATGACGGTCCGTTTGTGTTCGAAAGTCCCACAAGATCTTCACCTTCTCATTTTCGATAACTTTTTCCACTTTGTGTTCCCATGACTTTCTGGATACAGGTAAATCATATTTTTACATAATGACCAGTGGATTAATGTAGCAACTCGGACGTGTCTAGCTCTGTAATCAGTTGCTGCGTTCACATATTAAATGTGAAACAGTTTCGACTTTTGTATTGCAAAGTCGGCAGTTTGGGTTGTCAGTGCATTTTTGTATCTTCGTTTTCATGGCATTAGTTTGTACTGCTTGTTCTTGAGTGGGGAGGGAATGGAGATTTTGCAGCATCCTTCCCGTGGAGTGGGGAGGGAATGGGGATTTTGCAGTATCCTTCCCCTGGAGTGTGGAGAGAATGGAGATTTTACAGCATCCTTCCCCTGGAGTGGGGAGGGAATGGAGATTTTGCAGCATCCTTCCCGTGGAGTGTGGAGGGAATGGCGATTTTACAGCATCCTTCCCCTGGAATGGGGAGGGAATGGAGATTTTGCAATATCCTTCCCCTGAATTGTGGAGGGAATGGAGATTTTGCAGTATCCTTCCCCTGGAGTGGGGAGGGAATGAGGATTTTGCAGTATCCTTCCCTTGGAGTGGAGAGGGAATGAGGATTTTGCAGTATCCTTCCCTTGGAGTGGGGAGGGAATGGGGATTTTGCAGTATCCTTCCCCTGCCATGCCAGCAGAACAAGTAGTAAAAAAAATTGAATCCCACCACTGACGCAGGTTGTATTTACCCAAACCCTGGTCTCAGCAGCGCCCCCTGCCGAGAGAGCGCAGCACGACTGATGAATCACCTGTGGAGACCCTGGATCGTTTGGCAACTCCAAGAATGTTTTTTCCCGTGTTAGGACCGTAGCTCAGAAAGCAAACAGAAGGCCCAAAATGGAAACATATGCAAACACCAGGATTCCCACCACAGCGATCACCGCCCCGCGCTACGCATTGCGATGAAGACATAAAGCGTTATGCCACGCTCCGCAGGCTGAGAGATGAGACAACGGGGGCTAAGTTACATTTATTCCTGGCACTAATAATAATACGGAATGGGGTTCTTTTTTTCTTCTTCTTCTTTTTCTCCCTTTAACATTCTGAAAAATAAAATGCCAGAAATCATATTGTCTCGGAAAAGGAAGGGAGGAGTGTGATGGCAATGAGGCACAAACGGGGCCGTTTCATATTATAGATATCGTAAACAGCCAAAACGGGCCTAAAGGTTTCCGAGGGAGAGATAATATGGACGGCGAGTTTGCTACAGGATTTTTTTTTTTTTTTTTTTTTTTTTTGCTCTCGAATTTACAAAGGGGCAAATTCTACAGAAAAAGAAAAGGCTTTCCTGTGAGGTGAGAACAATTAAACGTTGCCTCCAGAAGTTGTGAATGCTCCAACACTGGAAGTTTTTAAGAAGATGTTGGACAACGATTTGTCTGAAATGGTGTAGGGTTTCCTGCCTAGGCAGGGGGTTGGACTAGAAGACCTCCAAGGCCCCTTCCAACTCTATTCTATTCTATTCCACTCTATTCTGTTTTCAATTCCATTCCATGTTTTCTATTCTGTTCCAGTCCAGTCCATGTTTTTTATTCTATTCAATTCCATGTTTTCTATTCTAGTCCAGTCCATGTTTTCTATTCTATTCAGATTAACAGAGCTGGAACGGGGACCTTGCAGGTCATCTAGTCCAACCCCCCTGCCCAAGCAGGAGACCCTACATCTGCCTCTCCCTAGGATTGAACTCACAACCTCCTGATTGGGAGGTGAGAGCTCCACCTCTAGGCCACAGCAGCAGATTCAATTCCTTTATATGTTTTCTATTCTATTCATCACCTCCTCACCTTGTTTATCAGAAATGGGATAGTGCCTCCTGCCTGAGCAGGGGGGTTGGACTAGAGGACCTCCAGGGTCCCTTCCAACTCCGTTATTTTATTCCAGTCCATTCCAGTCTATTCTATTCTAATATTCTAAAGATGCAAATATTATTTGCATCTTTCAGATGTTCTGGGACTGTCGGGCTGGTTAGGAATTCTGGATCTTGTAATTTCACGATGTCCAAGGGGCATCACCTTGGAGAAACTTGGCAGAGACAGCAGAGGGTGTGCAATAGAGTATGCAGCTAGAGCAGGGGTCTCCAACCTTTGCAACTTTAAGTCTGAAGGACTTCAGCTCCCAGACTTCTCCAGCCAGCAAAGCTGGCTGGAGAAGTCTGGGAGCTGAAGTCCTTCAGACTTAAAGTTGCAAAGGTTGGAGACCCCTGAGCTAGAGGAATGTTGCTAATATACACACAATTAGTATACCAGACACTGTTCAAGTAAAATAAAATAGCTTTTTACTTAGGTTGTAAAGGCCACTAAACTAAGCTACTGCTCAACAAGCAGTGATGTTAAATTGAGTCAAAAACAAAGCCTCAACAAATATCAAATAGCTTACACAATCTTCCGTCTTCTTCTTCAGTAATCACAGTTCACGAGCAAACAGTTATCAAACAGCAAGTCCAGCAGAGAGAGAGAGATGCGCTCTCCTGGCTTCCTCTTATAGTTGGAGATAATTGCACTTACCAATTGCACTCTAACATTCCACCAGCCTTAAAGTTACAATGACTATATATTGTCTACCCAACTATAGGAGTCTACTCCTAAGAACCACAATGGAGGCCAAGATTTCCGTGGCTAAGGGAGACGGTTAGGACTTTCTCCAACCATGGCGTCCCCTTCCTGCCAGCAAGAAAGCACATTGATGCCTCCGATGTGCTGATTTGCAAAGAAAAGAGCGAGAAGCAAGAGAGCGAGGAGGTGTGGGGGGACGGACTGTGGATGGTGTGTTAAGTTCGGGCTCTGGGGCGCGTCCGTTCTTCCTAAGCTGCCTCTTCTTCAGGCCGCCGCTACGTCTTTGAGAAAACTGACTTGTCTCCTAATCTGATTGTGGCGATCAGCTTTATTAGTGTGCGGGACGTTGAAGAGACTGTTATCCGAGGAGCCGCAGGACATTCTGGAATTGATCGTCCTGCAGGAACGGTCACTTGGGGTTCATTAGCTCCGGAGTTCATCTGTTTCCCCTTCCTTTGCGCCGACCCCTAGGAGGCATCCCCAGGAGAACCAGGCCCTTTGCTTGGGCCCTTAGGATGGCAAGGAGAGAGAAGGATGGGGCTGTGGATTTGGTGTTCTATCCCACTGGTTATCCATCTCTCTTTCTCTCTCCATCCATCCCTCTCTCTCCATCCCTCCCTCTTTCTCTCCCTTCCTCCCTCTCTCTCCCTCTCTCCCTCCTTTCCTCTCTCTCCCTCCCTCTCTCTCCCGCCTTCCCTCTCTCTCCATCCCTCCCTCTTTCTGTCTCCCTCCTTCTCTTCATCCCTCCCTCATTCCCTCCCTCTCTCTCTTTCTCCTTCCTTCCTTCCCTTTCTCTTGCCCTCCTTCCCACTCTTTCCATCCTCCCTCTCTCCTTGCTTCCCTCTCTCTCCATCCCTCCCTCTTTCTCTCCCTTCCTCCCTCTCTTTACCTCATTCACCCTCTCCCTCCTTTCCTCTCTCTCCTGCCTTCCCTCTCTCCCCTTCCCTCCCTCCCTCTCTCTCCTTCCCTCCCTTTCTCTCTCCCTCTTTCTCTTTCCCCCTTCCCTCTCTCTCCATCCCTCCCTCTTTCTCTCCCTTCCTCCCTCTCTCTCCCTCATTTACCCTCTCCCTCCTTTCCTCTCTCCTGCCTTCCCTCTCTCTCCATCCGTCCCTCATTCCCTCCCTCTTTCTCCTTCCTTCCTTCCCTCTCTCTCTCCATCCTTCCCTCTCTCTTACCCTCCTTCCCACTCTTTCCCTCCCTCCCTGTTTCTCTCCTTCTCTCTCCCTCCTTCCCTCTCTCTCCACCCCTCCCTCTCTTTCCATCCTTCCCTCTCTCTTATCCTCCTTCTCTTTCTTTCCATCCCTCTCTCCCTCCATTTCTTCTTCCCTCCCTCCCTCTTGCTCCCTCCTTTCCTTCCCTCTCCCTTCCTTCCTGTGCTTTAAGAAGGAGTGTGGATATTTCCAAAAGGACGCTGTAAGAGCAAGGGAAATGTAGCTGATTTTCATGAGGCCGCTAAGGTAATTTGTTTGACTCCAGAAAACAAATATGGACTTCAACCCTTTATATACTCAGATGCAAAAAAGAAAAGCGAAGGGAGGGAAGGAAGGAAGGAAACAAAAGAAAGGAAAGATAACAGAAGGGGAAAGGAAGGGAAGGGAAAGATATGGAGGTTAAAAAAAGGGGGGGAAGGCAAAAAGTAGGGAAGGAGAAAGGAAACGGAAGAAAGGAAACAAAAGGGGAAATGAAAGAAAGGGAATGGAAAGAAAGAAAAGATAAGAAGAGGAAAGCAAAACACACTGCAATCTTTATTAGAAAAGCATGTTTTCATATTACTTTGGCTTATTAATTCATTAATTCCTGCATGGGTACATGAACCCCGAAGGCAATACAATACAATACAATACAATACAATACCAGAGTTGGAAGGGACCTTGGAGGTCATCTAGTCCAACCCTCTGCCTAGGCAGGAAGCCCTATACCATTTCAGACAAATGGCTATCCAACGTCTTCTTAAAGACTTGCAGTGTTGGGGCATTCACAACTTCTGGAGGCAACTTCTCTTCCACTGATTAATTGTTCTCACTGTCAGGAAATTTCTCCTCAGTTCTAGGTTGCTTCTTTCCTTTATTAGTTTCCACCCATTGCTTCTTGTTCTGCCCTCAGGTGATTTGGAGAATAGCTTGACTCCCTCTTCTTTGAGGCAACCCCTGAGATATTGGAAGGCTGCTATCATGTCTCCCCTGGTCCTTCTTTTCATTAAACTAGACATACCCAGTTTCTGCAACCGTTCCTCATATGTTTTAGTCTCCAGTCCCCTAATCCCCTTTGTTGCTCTTCTCTGCACTCTTTCTAGAGTCTCCACGTCTTTTCTACATCATGGCTGTGGTTTCGGTAGAGGCCATTGGGTAGTTGATACATAGAAAGTGCCGGAGGGGGGGGGGTCCTTCCTTGACTTCCGACCGTAATCGATCCTGCCTATTAGGGTCGCAAGTCGTGACTGTGGTCAATCAGGTCACCCATCTGACTAACCTGACCTGATTACCTTGTTTGTGACAGTTGTTGAGCGAAAACGGTAGTCGTCAAACGATCTTCAGTGTGGGCCTCGTTTTGCCCAAAACCAGAAGTAGACGCTAGTTTTTAACACAACTGTTGCGAATCACAAGTGTGGAAAGGTGCACAAACAGTGGTAAATGGGTCTCAGGTGCTTGAGGTGTGGTCACATGAATGGAATAGATAGAATAGCAGCATTGGAAGGGACCTTGGAGGTCTTCTAGTCCAACCCTCTGCTTAGGCAGGAAACCCTATACCATTTCAGACAAATGGCTATCCAACATCCTCTTAAAGACTTGCAGTGTTGGGGCATTCACAACTTCTGGTGGCAACTTCTGTTCCACTGGTTAATTGTTCTCACTGTCAGGAAATTCCTCCTCCGTTCTAAGTTGCTTCTCTCCTTCATTAGTTTCCACCCATTGCTTCTTGTTCTGCCCTCAGGTGCTTTGGAGAATAGCTTGACTGCCTCTTCTTTGTGGCAACCCCTGAGATATTGGAAGAGTGCTATCATGTCTCCCCTGGTCCTTCTTTTCATTCAACTAGACATGCCCAGTTCCTGCAACCATTCTTCATATGTTAGGGCAGAACACCGTGGTCAGATCTAGAACCCACGTCGTAAGTACCTTCTAGGTTAGTCTGTCCCAACTTCAGATGGTCGCTAAGCGATCCATCGTAAGCCGGGGGGGTGGCAGGTGTCTTGTAGAAAGATGGCTTCCCCTCATCGAGGTTGTTGTGGCTCCCAGTTCTAACAGGATGTGCATAAATCAAAACAGCCACAGAATTACTCTTGAGTTGCCACCTTTAATACAGGTAGTTCCTTTAGTGACTGTTCAAAGTTGCAACACCACTGGGAAAAAAAGTGACTTAGGGCCCATTTTTCACACTTACGACCATGGGAGCAGCCCCAAGGTCACATGATCAACAATTCAGACTGTCGGCAGTTGACTCATATTTATGACGGTTGCAACCTTGTGACGAGCAAAGTCAATGGGGTAACCCAATTCGCTTAACAACCGTGTTGCTAACTGAATAATTGCAGTGATTCGCTTAACGACTGTAGCAAGAATGGTCCTAATACGGGCCAAAACTCACGTAAGAAATGTCTTGCCTAGCAATATATATTTTGAGTGTAATTTTGGTCATAAGTTGAGGACTACCTGTACATACACGGTAAATTTAAATTTGTTTCACCTCACCATTGAGTAAGATGTTGGATAGCCATCTGTCTGAAGTGGTATAGGGCAGTGGTCTGCAAAGTTGGCTCTTTTAAGACGGGTGGACTTCAAGTCTCAGAATCCCCCAGCCAGCTATGCTGGCTGGGGAATTCTGGGAGTTGAAGTCTACCCGTCTTAAAAGAGCCAACTTTGCAGACCCCTGGTATAGGGTTTCCTGCCTAGGCAGCGGGTTGGACTAGAAGACCTCCAAGGTCCCTTCCAACTCTGCTATTGTATTGTATTAACCCCTCAAAGCTGATTGTTCTGACCTGGGCTTCCTTATCTCCCTGGGAATGCTGCCGGAAACCTAATTGCCAATTGCAGAGCAAGTTCAAACTTAGCACAGAGTCAAACAGAGTTTCTCAGAGTTTGAACCGACCACAATGAACTAGTTGCTTCTCGCAAAAGCTCACCTCCCATTCGCTCCTCTTTTATGTCTTATGGAAGGGTCCAATCATCTCCAAGCCTTACTCTCAAGTCGACTCTGTTTTCTTAACTGTTCTTGCCTTCTGGCAGCTCTGTGCATGCGCACACTGGGAACAGGCTCCTGCTGTTCTTCTGCCTCGCCGATGTCAGGCTCCGGAGGCAGCAAATAACTACCAGGTGGCCTTGGTCCCTTCTCTGCCTCCAAAGCAGAGCCCTCGTCCGAGACGTCCCCAGACTCCAGGACTGGCCCATGTTTCTCCCCAACCTCCTCACTGTCCGAATCTGCTGCCAGCTCTGCTGGCCGCTGGCAGGCCACAACACTGATCATCATGATAGAAAAAGCCATAGGCATTCAGAAGTACAAGGGTTACATAAAATCCGGATTTTGCAAATCATGCTGCGTTTGTGTAAGATGTATGGCAGACGGCTGAAAGGAACCTATACATTAAAAAAAAAAACCTCAAATTAATTTAACTTGGAAGAGGCCGGGAAGAAACCCTTGCCAACTGCATGAGCCCCAGGCATTCAAGGTCTCCACAGAAGGAAACCCAGCAGATTCATGTTTACTGATAGGGAACGTTTGTGTAGCTGGCCAACTCAAACATTGTGCAAAATTGAAAATGGCATCCTTTAGGGATTTGGCCCCCAGATATTTAGAGCTTTAAAAACCATAAGCAAAACCATGTTTGCCTCTGTCTGTCTGTCATTTATATCTTTCTATCTGTCAATCGTTATCTTTCATTATCTCTCTCTATACCTGTCTATCTAACTTTCTCTCTCTCTCTCTCTCTCTCTCTCTCTCTCTCTCTCTATCTATCTATCTATCTATCTATCTATCTATACGTAAGTCTATCTGTCTGTCAATCTTCTATTATCAATATCTTTCTATCTGTCAATCATTATATTTCATTTCTTTCTATATCTGTCGATCTATCTATCTATCTCTCTCACTCACTCTCTATCTATCTATATGTAAGTCTATCTGTCTGTCAATCTTCTATTATCTATATGTTTCTATCTGTCAATCATTATATTTCATTTCTCTCTATATCTGTCTATCTCTCTCTCTCTCTCTCTCTATTTATCTATACATGTCTATCTGTCTGTCAATCTTCTATTATCTATATCTTTCTATCAATCATTACCTTTCATTATCTCTCTCTATACCTGTCTGTCTGTATGTCTGTCTATCTATACCTATCTCTCTGTCTTTTTGTCTATCATCTATCATCTATATCTTTCTATCAATCATTATCTTTCATTATCTCTCTCTATACCTGTCTGTCTGTATGTCTATCTATACCTATCTCTATCTGTCTTTTTGTCTATCATCTATTATCTATATTTTTCTATCAATCATTATCTTTCATTATCTCTCTCTATACCTGTCTGTCTGTATGTCTATCTATCTATAGCTATCTCTATCTGTCTTTTTGTCTATCATCTATTTATATTTTTCTATCTATCAATCATTATCTTTCATTATCTCTCTATACGGATCTATCTCTCTATACCTATCTCTCTCTCTTGTCTGTCTATCATCTATATCTTTCTTTCTATCAATCATTATCTCTCTATATATCTGTCTGTCTATCTATCTATCTATCTTCTGTCTATTATCTATTTGTGCATATATCTATTACCTATATCTTTCTATCTATCAATCATTATCTTTCTTTATCTCTCTATCTATCTCGATCTGTCTATCTATCTTTTATATGGTGCTTTGATCATATCCCAGAAATAAACACTACCATAATAACCGTACAACGAATAACAAAATTACCAACCATTCTGCCACATCATATTGAGGAAAAAAGTCCAACAAAATAATTAATCACCATTTAATACAGAGGGGAAATCCAATACTTAGTTACTTCCGTCATGCCTTGTTTCTCAAAGAAAAAGAGTAAATACTAACATGCCATTTGTTTGGAATGGGCTTATTGGCAAGGTGTAAATCCAGCTCTTGCCCTTATAAATCTACAATATCTGGGCTGCAGACATCCAGAGAGACAGTAGGTGGCAGTCACGTCATCCACAAAACCCATTCTCTGCTGCCATCTAGGGGATCAATCTGATTCTGCAATCCAGATACACAACTAAACGAAGCAAACCATTGCTTCGTGCATTCATGTACTCGCCTTAGTGGTTAATTTAGCCAAACCACGATTTGTTTAAGCAAATGTTAGTGCCTTTGGAAAACCATCCCATGCTTCAGAGACAAATTCATCCTTAAAGCTCAGGTGTTCTTATTAGATTTCCTTGGCAGGTGAGGGTTGCTGCGGTGCTTACAGGGATGTGAAATGTAAGGGTTGCGCTGTCTATATTTTAAAAGCCAATTTTAAATTGTCACAAAGCCGAGGAGGAGAAGAAGAATTATTTTCCTTTGTTATATTTGCAGAATGCTAATGCCAGCCTCTCCGTTGGGCATCAGAGAAAGATCCATATCCAAGCGATCCATTTATGACTTCATCCCCCCCCCCCACCTTTTTCAAAAGTGGGCTTCCGGGATATCATACATTTTCCCCGCTCTTTATTCAAGATAGTAATCAAAATGCAAATAACCAAACCCAGCTAATGTTTAGAGGTGTTTTGTGCTGCGAATGAACGGCGTAACAGACTTAAAAAGCAAGAGATTGCTCGGGAGAGAATAACACACTGGTGGACAGGAAAAGACAAATCTGTTCCCTTTGGGGAAAAAATGAAAAACAAGGGGGGTTTTTTGCAGGAAAAGTTGTATCAAAGACCCACTGTTATGACCCACCAGTAGCCAGTGGAGTTTGCAGCAGAGTCAGGCAGTGAGGTGGTTGGGGAGGAACATGGGCCAGTTCTAAAGTCTGGAGAAAGCTCTGATGAGGGCTCTGCGTCAGAGGCAGAGATGGGGCCAGGGCCGTCTGACAGTTATCAGCTGCCTTCGGAGACGGAGATAAATGGGGCAGAAGAAGAGCTGGAGCCTGTTCCCAATGTGCGCATGCGCAGAGCTGCCAGGAGAAGGCAACAGTTAAGGAACAAGGGCTGACTCAGAGTAAAGGCGTAAGTAGACGATGAATGGCCCCTCCCATAGGGAATAAAGAGGAGCGAAAGGGGAGTGGAGTTTGCAGGAGACAATTAGTTCATTTAATTAGTGTGAAGATTTGTTCATGACTCTCAGATATTCCTTTGCCAAGTATTTTCTTGTACACAGCGTTGTGTTGGGAAGATATCAGCCTGGCAGCTCTCCAAGCTGGACTTAAGGTCTGTGGTTGTAACAACCAGCCTTAAGTGGGGGAATACCTGTGCATTCTTTGGAAATTCAAGGAGAGTTAGAACTGAAAAGAAATTTCCTGACAGTTAGAACAATTAATCAGTGGAACTCCTTGCCTCCAGAAGTCGTGAATGCCCCAACACTGCAAGTCTTCAAGAGGATGTTGGATAGCCCTTTGTTTGAAACAGTGTAAGGTTTCCTGCCTAGGAGGGGGGTTGGACTAGAAGACCTCCAAGGTCCCCTCCAACTCAGCTATTGTATATTGTATATTGTCGGTGGAACATGGCAAAGTAAAGAGTTCGTAGCAATTGTAGAACCAGGGGTGGTTGTAGATTGTGGTTAAAAAGACTCAAGATTGGCAGCCACAAGGGTGTGACCAAAGATTCACTACTTTTGTGTGTGTGTGTGTGTGTGTGTGTGTGTGTGTGTGTGTTGCATGTATATCTACTTTCCCTTGATTAGTTTCCATCCATTGCTTCTTTGCCATTTGTCTGAAATGGTATAGGGCAGGGGTCTGCAAAGTTGGCTCTTTTAAGACTGGTGGACTTCAATTCCCAGAATTCCCCAGCCAGCTATTGGTGGACTTCAACTCCCAGAATTCCCCAGCCAGCATAGCTGGCTGGGGAATTCTGGGAGTTGAAGTCCACCAGTCTTAAAAGAGCCAACTTTGCAGACCCCTGGTATAGGGCTTTCTGCCTAGGCAGGGAGTTGAACTAGATGACTTCCAAGGTCCCTTCCAACTCTGGTATTGTATTGTATTGTATTGTATTGTATTGTATTGTATTGTATTGTATTGTATTGTATTGTATTGTATTGTATTACCTGCCTTCGGAACCTGACAGCTTTGGAGAATAGTTTGACTCCCTCTTCCTTGTGGCAACCCCTGAGATATTGGAAGACTGCTCTCATGTCTCCCCTGGTCCTTCTTTTCATCAGACTAGACCTATCCAAATCCTGAAACTGTTCTTTGTGTGTTTTAACCTCCAGCCCCCTAATCATCTGGGTTGCTCTTCTCGGCATTCTTTCTAGAGTCCTAACATCTTTTTTAATAACACGATGACAAAACCCAACGAATTATTCTAAGTATGGTCTTACAAAGGCTTTACGAAGTGGGACAAATACTTCGCACGATCTTGATTCTCTCCCTCTGTTTTGTCTTGGTACCAAAACTACTGACTCATATTTAAGTGATTGTTCGTTAGGACTCCAAGATCCCTCAGGCAGTTACTGCCATCTTTTATCTAATCTGTACATTTGTTTTTTTTCTTGCCTAAGTGTGAAATCTTACTTTTCTGTACATTGAATTTGATTTTGTGAAATAGGGACCAGTGCGTTCACATCTGTCGAGATCCAGCTGGATCTTGAGACTATCTTTTGGGGCGTTGGCTATTCCTGCCAGTTTTGTGCCATCTGCAAACTTGGAATACTGCATTCAGTTTTGGTCGCCATGATGTAGAAAAGATGTGGAGACTTTAGAAAGAGTGCAGAGAAGAGCAACCAAGAGGATTAGGGGACTGGAGGCTAAAACATATGAAGAACAGTTGCAGGAACTGGGTATATGTCTAGTTTAATGAAAAGAAGGACCAGGGGAGACATGATAGCAGTCTTCCGATATCTCAGGGGCTGCCACAAAGAAGATGTGAGTCAAACTATTCTCCAAAGCACCTTGAAGGCAGGACAAGAAGCAATGGGTGGAAACTAATCAAGGAGAGAAGCAACTTAGAACTAAGGTGCTTTGGAGAATAGTTTGACTCCCTCTCCTTTGTGGCAGCCCCTGAGATATTGGAAGACTCTGCAGACCTCCCAAAAATGGCTCATTTTTTGCGAAAACGGGCCCGTTTTTTGTCAAAATAGGGGGGGGGCATACATAGCCTTTAGGAAACTTGTAGAGTGCTCCTGGGGGCTGTGCAGGCAAAAAGAGGAAAAAACAGCCCTTTTTCACTCACTTCTGCCCTCCCCAACCCCCAGGAGCTCGCTGGAAGCCTCCTAAAGGCTCTGCACGGACATTTTGGTGAAGGGGACAGGGTTTCAGGAGGCCCAAAAGGTTGTATTCAGTGTATAAGAGGCACCCAGATTTTCATCCTCTTTTTGAGGGAAAAGGGTGCGTCTTATACTCCGAAAAATACGGTAACCTCACCACTGCCGTGATTCACTTAACAATTGTGGCTAGAAAGGTTGTAAAATGAGGCAGAGCTCCATTCGCAACGACCTTGCTTATCAAGGGAAATGTTGGTCGTAAATCAAGGTGTACCTATGCTGTGTTTTACATTCACTAGATTTTTACACTTGTAATAATAGTATTTTTTTCAAAAAAAAATTTTTTAGAATACTGCCAAAAACAGTGCCAGCCTCACACCTAAGGCTTCATTTCCAAGAATTCTTCTGGATTTTGGATCTATATTTTGGAGACATTTTTAGAAAGAAGTCTGCAAAGGGCTGCAGTCCTGCACTGTCAAAACGCCCGTTTGCACACACAAAACGAAGCAGAAACGGTGTGGTAGCACACAACCTCCTCAATCTTGCCTTGTGGCAAATGGATTTATTGCTGGTCACACTGACCAAGGTAGTCGTTTTATGAGAGTGGCCATGAATCATAAGATTTTCAATCTAGAAAGGATCTCGGAGTTGATCCAATCCAACCCTTCCCTCGGGGTAGGATTACCCCTACGGGACAGGAAGTCCTCATTTTACGACTACAATTGGAACCGGAATTTCTATTGTTAAGCAAGGGCGGTTGTTAAATAAATCGTACCTGATTTTTACACTCTTTTTTTTGCCAGGGCTGCTAAGTAAGCCACTGCAGTTGTTAAATGAATCATGCAGTCACTAAGGTTTGTCAGAAGCCGATGGGAAGGTTGCAAATGGTGATCACATGACCCTAGGACGCTGCAACGGTCATAAGTACGTGCCAGTTGCCAAGCTTCCGAATTTTGATCATGTGACTGTGGGGATGTTGTAACAGCGAGGACTAATTGCAAGTGTTGTGACCAGCCAGCAGCCAACAGAGCTGGCAGCAGATTCGGACAGTGAGGAGGTTGGGGAGGAACCTGGGCCAGTCCTGGAGTCTGGGGGAGGCTCTGAGGAGGGCTCTGTGCCGGAGGCAGAGAGGGGGCCAGGGCCGCCTGACAGTTGTCGCCTGCCTATGGAGTCAGACATCAGTGGGGCAGAAGAACAGCTGGAGCCTGTTCTCAGCGTGCGCATGCGCAGAGTTGCCAGACGAAGGGAACAGCTAAAGAACCGGGGTGGACTTGGGAGGAAAGGCCACAGGTGGACGATGAATGGCCCCTCCCAGAGGAAATAAAAGAGGAGCGAAAGGGGAGTGGAGTTTGCAGGAGACCATTAGTTCGCTTCATTGGTTTGTGACTCTCCGAGACTCCTGGCCAAGTTTTGCAGATAACGGCCAGTCAGATTTCCAAGCCAGATAAGGTCTGTGACTGTAAATCCTCCCTTGAAAGACTTTGCTGGATTCGAATGAGCAGAATTCACAGTGAATTAATAAAATGGGCCTTTTGTCAGGACAAGGATCCTGCTTCATGGTTTGAGGAAGCCTAGGTCAGAACAGCGAATCGTGTTTTTCAGTGCTGGTGTAATTATAGTCACTAAACAAACTCTTGTCAGTTGAGGAGTCCCTGTAATGAATATGCTACTGCCCAAGAGGGGTTATTATTAATATCCATGAAAGCTCAATATTTCATGGGGAATATAGGTAGTTCTTGATTTACAACAGTTTGTTCAGGGACCGTTCAAAGTTGCAGCACCACTGAAAACAGTGACTTATGACTGTTTTTCTCACTTACGACCATTGCAACCTCCTCCCCTTGCTCACGTGTTCAAAATGCAGACGCTCAGACGCTGACTCGCATTTATGACGGTCGCAGTGTCCCAAAGTCAGAGTGATCCCCTTTTGCAACCTTCCGACAAGCCAAGTCAATGAGCAAGCCCGATTCACTTAACGACCATGTTAACTGAGCTGAACAGCTTCATTGATTCAATGAACAGCTGTGGCAAGACAGGTCGTAAAACGGAGCAAGTCCCCCTTAACCATTGTCTCACTTAGCAGCATTTATTTATTTATTTATTTATTTATTTATTTATTTATTCGAATTTATACCCCGCCCTTCTCCTTGTTAGGACCCAGGGCGGCGCACAGGCATTATTTAAAAACCACAATAAATACAATATACAACATTAAAATATATTAAATTATTTACCCGTGCTAAAAACCCATATTTAAAAACCCTACCAAATTATAATTTATGTATAAAAGTCAGAACGGGGGGCTATCCTAGGCCGGCTTGTTGGAATAAATGCGTCTTGAGACGTTGGCGGAAGAGGCGGAGGTCCGAGGTAGTGCGAAGGTCGGGGGGTAGGTCGTTCCAGAGGGCCGGGCCCGCCACAGAGAAGCCTCTTCCCCTGGGTGTCGCCAGCCGGCATTGCCCAGCCGACGGCACCCGGAGAAGGCCCTCTCTGTGGGAGCGGACCGGACGAAGGGATGTATGGGGCAGGAGGCGGTCTCGTATATAGCTAGGCCCCGAGCCATGGAGCGATTTAAAGATGGTGGTCAACACCTTGAAGCACACTCGAAGCATAAAATTTGGGCTCCGTTGTGGTCGTAAGTCGAAGACGAATGGTAGTCTTAATGGTAAGGCCATTCCTTCTCTCTTTAAAGGTGAGACTCTATTGCAGGGATGGCTAACCTTTTTGTTATTGGGGGCCAAAAATGTGGGGGTACACACGCGATAGCACACACACCTGCCGGCACCCATAATACAAAGGGCACCCTGTTGAGGGATATCTCCGTTGGGAGACAGAATGTTGCGTAGCGGAATGTGCAGCTAGAGAAACGTTGCTAGTGTACACACAAATAGTAACCCAGACACTGTTAGTAAAAAAAAACCACAATTTGCTTTACTGGTGTTGTAAAACTAAACTTCACAAGCAGTGCTAGTAAAGTGAGTCAAACAATGTCCTTAACAAACTAACAATTGCTTACAGTCAGCAAACCCCAATTCTTCCTTCTTCAAACACAGTCAGTCACGGCACACAAGCAGGTAGTAAAAATATCACCAGAGAGAAAAACAATCCGGCAGAGAGAGGTTGCGTTCTGCTGACTTCCTCTTAGAGTGGAGATAATTACAGTCTCTAGTTGCATTCCAACATTCCAACATCCTAAAAAGCAACAACGGCCATTTGTCATCATGGTATTATATATTGCCTACCCAACCCTAGGAGTTTACTCCTAACAACCCCCCCCCCCAACATGCGCATGTGCACATAAACCCGCCCGCACTCCCTTGGTTTGCCATCACGGCTCTATTGCGTCCCAATTCAACATCGTTCTGTGTTTCAACAGCTTTTACTCTTCCCTAAAAAAATAATTCCAGATATCCAACTGAAAATCTTATTTCATTGCAATAGAAACCCATTGTTTATTTGATCTCTCTTATTGGAGCAGCTGCTTAATGTACATAGAAGTAAAAGAGGTCGGGTCAGTTTATCCAACCTGATGTTTCCCAGATGTGTTGGGCCACTATGTTTTCAAACACGCTGACCAGAGAGAGTTCTGGAGAATCCATCTGAAAGACTCGGGGGGTGGGGGGGGAGCTGTGTTTCTTGAGAGATTGATTTCCAAGAGATCCCACCCAGATTTATCCAGAGGTTGTCGGAAGACTGTCTATATATCTATAGAGATTCTCGGTCCTCCTGGTCCCAAAGGTGTTTTTTTTCAACAGGCAACTGGACTTCCTTTGTTTTTTTCTTGAAGAGGTTTTCCCTTCTCGTCCAAGAAGCTTCTTCAGTTCTGAGTGAATGGTGAGAGGAGGGAAGGATTTATATTCCTTGCAGTCATCTGGTCGTTACTACTCCCTCTGAGAGTCCTGGAAGCCACTTGGAAGTTTATCTGAGCCCTCAGGGTCACCTGAGTAGTGCAAATGGGTGCGGAGCCAACTTGGCACTGCCGAAAGGACTGTGTTGTAGACTGGAGATGGGCAGTGTTGTATCCTTTCCCCAGACAGCTGTTTAAATACAGAATAACAGAGTTGGAAGGGACCTAATCTTAACATAGATTAGCATAGATTAGCTAATCTTTTTGTTGTCTCGTACCGAAAGCTTGCCCACCTGCCCGTACCTATAATGCGGTGCGTGCGCGACCCGTGCCCCTGCACACCCAACCCCACTGCGCATGCACTCTACACATAGGCGTGAGACCCTCCCGTACCCCTCCCCGCACATGCACCCTGCCCATATTTGGCTTCCAGGTTGGTGCAGGAGGCTTTCCAGGCCCAAACCGGGGCACGGGAGGAGCCCTCAGGTGGTGCCCCCATGCCTCGTTTTGGGCCTGGAAGGCCTTCACCAACCTGGAAACCAAAAATGGGCGGTGCGCATGTGTGGAGGGGCAGGGGAGTTCTGCATGGGGCCCCAAAATGTAATGCAAGCGCCCCTTGCGCATGTGTGACAGAGACGTGAAGATCAGCTGGCCGGTGGGAAGCGCGCACGCGTGCGCATTAGAGCTGGGCTGGGGCAACGGTTGGTGTGCCCACAAGAGGGGTCTGCTTGCTACCTGTGGCACGCATGCCATAGGTTCGCCATCACGGGCATAGATTAATATAGCGGTCCTTTCTATCCAGAATGTGGACCTTGCTGTCTGTAAAGATTTGTGGATTCCTCTACTTTTTATTTTTATTTTTATTTATTAGATTTATATCCCGCCCTTCTCCAAAAGGACCCAGGGCGGCGCACAGGAATTTAAAATACATACAAAATCGTAATACAAAATTTAAAAACTTATTAAATGCCTGTCCTGCACTAAAAACCAATTAAAATCCCCGAAATAAAACTACCTAAACTAGTCCCAGCGGAGGTTATGTTAGGCCGGCTTGATGAAAGAGGTGTGTTTTTAAACACTGGCGGAAGAGGCGGAGGTCGGTGATGGTACGGAGTTCAGGGGGTAGGTCGTTCCAAAGGGCTGGGCCCGCCACAGAGAAGGCCCTTCCCCTGGGTGTCGCCAGTCGGCATTGTCTGGCCGACGGCACCCTGAGAAGGCCCTCTCTGTGGGAGCGTATCGGTCTAAGGGATGTATGTACTAAATCCACCTTTGAGTAGTGGATTTTCCTCCTTTTTGAGAACCTAAGTAAAGGGTTCGTCGTTCCTCTGACTGGCAATTTTTTTTTTCCTCCTGTGGCCCACTTGTCTTCCTTCCATGTCCTGCCTTCCCCTTCGTTGACTTCTTCACCTGCCACCATCTGGATCCCGTATTTAAGCAGGGGGCAACCGGCTGAGGTTCCCAACCGGGCCAAAGTAAATTAGAAACCAAAGTCTTCTCTCAAGGCATCATTCCAGGGGTCCCGTGGAGAGCTAATGATGCGGCAAGGGGGTGGGGGGTGGGCGAGAGGGTCTTTGAAGTCCGCTTGTCAAATTTGTAACAGCTCCCTTGTTCCGCCATGCTTGGTGTGTGACCTTGCTAAGCTCCCAGGGCGGGGGGGGGGGGGGTGTGGCAGCCCAGGGCACATGGTCTCCCCCATCTCTTGCTTTCTCTTCCGAAGGGAGCCCAATCAAAATATTTAAAATATCGGGCTGCCCGTCAAACGGCGGTAGGGGAGGGGTGGTTTAAGGGAAACCCTCTTTGGTGTTTGGCCTTCGAAGCGAATCTAGGATTGTGCTGGGAGAGGGTTCGGCCCGCTGCCAATGTTGCTGTTGGCAGGATGGAACCAAAGATCGCGAGTCACCATGGCAACCAGGAAGTCGTTGCAACCTGCATCCTCCCCCCCCCTCTCCCGGCAGCAGGAATCCATAAATCAGAATTGCCTCACGCAAACGCCCGCCGGTGTGCAGGTAGACAGAGGCGTCTGCTAGCTAAGGGATAGAAACGGCTTGCGAAAGGATTGCTTTTGAGAAAAGGACTCTTGAAATGACAAATAAGGTTTTACGCACCGACCTGGACAAAGGGGAAGGAAGGAAGGAAGGAAGGAAGGAAGGAAGGAAGGAAGGAAGGAAGGAAGGAAGGAAGGAAGGAAGGAAGGAAGGAAGGAAGAAGTTAGGGTTTGGATGGGTTGATCTGGAGTTTTTTTTATTTTTATTTTTTTAATCCACCGAGATTTGCAGCTGTTACTTTTGGTACAGGTTTTTTAAAATTATTATTATTAGTATTATTATTCTGTGGTTAATCTTTGGTGAGATTCACAGCCTTTGGGGCTGGTTGGTAGCTCAACAGCTCGAGTCCTAACCAAGGACGTAGGGATTGTTAAGGTAACGTCGGAGGATAGTTCTAAGCAGGGTGGCCCTTTGTAGAGTCAGAATGCTCAAGTCCGGTAAATTTAAAATTTCTACATAGATAGATATTTAGATATTGCTCCAAGGGCTCCCATTACAATCAGGACAACACACAACTTCCTCCTCCACAGTCGCTCAACTTCAATTTGCAAGTCCCAGTATTTTGTGGTTTTTTTCTTGCTGCTTATTTTCAATTCGTGCATTACCAGGTATTGCAATGTCAACGAACCATACTTTTTATTATTATTATTCTGTGGTTAATCTTTGGTGAGATTCACAGCCTTTGGGGCTGGTTGGTAGCTCAACAGCTCGAGTCCTAACCAAGGACCTAGGAACTGTCAAGGTAACGTCAGAGGATATAAGCTGTTCCAATCAGGGTGGCCCTTTGTAGAGTCAGAATGCTCAAGTCCGGTAAATTTAAATTTTCTAAATAGCGAGAACCTCCACATAGTGTGGCAGCCTCCTAGGTATTGTTCCAAGGGCTCCAATCACAATCGGGACAACACACAACTTCCTCTTCTACAGTCGCTCAACTTCAATTTGCAAGTCCTGATATTTTGTGATTTTTTTCTTGCTGCTTATTTTGCAATGTCAACGAACCATACTTTTTTCTTTTATATACTATTGTTATATCCGGTGTATTGTAGGACAAGTGCCTGTCGGTCTGAATTCTGAAGTAATAATAATAATTATTATTATTATTAGGTAATCTTTGATGAGATTCAGAGCCTTTGAGGCTGGTTAGTAGCTCAACAGTTTGAGTCCTAACCAAGGACCTAGGAACTGTTAAGGTAACGTCGGAGGATATAAGCTGTTCCAAATAAGATGGTTTTTTGTAGAGTCAGAATGTTCAAGTCTGGTAAATTTAGAATTTCCAAATAGCGAGGTAGCCCTTTAGGTATTGCTCCAAGGGCTCCAATTACAATCGGGACAACACTCAATTTCTTTTTCCACAGTCGCTCAACTTCAATTTGCAAGTCCCGGTACTTTGTGATTTTTTTTTTGCTGTTTAGCTTCAATTTATTATTTACTTTATTCATTAAACATGAAACTCAGCCAACTGAACACTTAAAAATGCATTACAAATTATTATTGTTATTATTATTATAGATTTTTCAAGCCTAATGATCAACAGATGCTGCATATAAGGCCATTTAGCATCATTATCGGCTGTTTTTTTGAAACTTTTAAGACTTGTGGACTTTACCTCCCACAATTCCCCAGCCAGCCAGAATTCTGGGTGTTGAAGTCTTAAATGTCTGTGGAGATTCTCAGTCATTCAGGTCATGGTTGTCCCAAAGGTGCTTTTTCATCTATTAAGAATAGAATAACAGAGTTGGACGGGACCTTGGAGGTCTTCTAGTCCACCCCCATGCTTAGGCAGGAAACCCTACACCACTTCAGACAAATGTTTATCCAATATCCTCTTAAAGACTTCCAGTATTGGAGCATTCACAACTTCTGGAGGCAAATTGTTCCACTAGTTAATTGTTCTCACTGTCAGGGAAATTTCTCCTCAGTTCTAAGTTGCTTCTCTCCTTGATTAGTTTCCACCCATTGCTTCTTGTTCTGCCCCCAGGTGCTTTGGAGAATAGTTTGACTCCCTCTTCTTTGTGGCAATCCCTGAGATATTGGAAGACTGCTATCATGTCTCCCCAGTCCTTCTTTTCATTAAACTAGACATATCCAGTTCCTGCAACCGTTCTTCATGTGTTTTAGCCTCCAGCCCCCTAATCCTCTTGGTTGCTCTTCTCTGCACTCTTTCCAGAGTCTCCACATCTTGTTTATATTGTGCCGACCACAACTGGATGTAATATTCCAAGTGTGGCCTTCCCAAGGTCTTATAAAGTGGTGGTAATAAAATGACACACAGCGTTTGGGAATCTTTCAAGTTTTGGATGGGATCCTTCCAGTGGTGGGTTTCAAATTTTTTAGAACCTACTCTGTGGGTGTGGCCTATTTTGTGGGCGTGGCTTGGCAGTCATGTGACAGGGTGTGAGTGGCCACCTTTTAAAATGTGGTGAAACTCATTTAACAACGCTCTTGCTTAGCAACCAAAATTTTGGACTCAATTGTGATGATAAATTCTTTCTTCCTTCCTTCCTTCCTTCCTTTCCTTTCCTTTCCTTCTCATTGGGTCACTGGCAGCGGCGGGCCAGATTTACTTCCAGGTACGCCAGTGGTACCCCCTCTCGCCGGTTCTCTAAATTTCACCAACCGGCTCTCACGAGTAGGTGCGAACCTGCAGAAACCCACCACTGGATCCTTCTCAACCACAAATTAGATATTCTTACGAACTAGCAATAGGTAATGTATGCAGCCTAGAACTGTGTTGGCTTTCTTGGTCAGTGCCATTATAATTTTGAACAGTCACTAAATGAACCGTTGTAAGTCAAGGACAACCTGTATACAGGTCCTCCGTGGAAGACAGTTGCTTTTCCTCCAAGTCCAACTATCCTTTGGAGTTTATACCTGTCCTGTTTGATTGTTGTACCAAAACCGGACTCTGCTGTTCTTAATATAGTTGCAAACATTTCCATTATAACAGGGGTCTCCAACCTTTGCAACTTTAAGTCTGAAGGTCTTAAGTCTGAAGGTCAACTTTAAGCAAAGCTGGCTGGAGAAGTCTGGGAGCTGAAGTCCTTCAGACTTAAAGTTGCAACGGTTGGAGACCCCTGCATTATAAAATCCTAGTTAAATAAATATATACTATGCAAAATTGAAGCCGTGGGTAAGAAACTTAGTCAAGCAGAAGTAAGGCGTTTTCAAAATCTGGCAGCGAAAAGTCAAGGTATTTATGAGGTGATAATACAATTCCAAGCCCACCTATAAAAAGCCAACGTTCAGTAGTTACCATAAATTAACTCTTTTGCCTCTTGCAATTACTTCTGCATGCCAAGAACAATTTCCAAGAAACCGTAATAAAGATTTGAGCAATCCGACGCAGTTCTAGTTGATTTTATTTCATTTTATAGGGTTGTGGGGGTTTTTTTGCCTTATTACTCTTTTTGTCCGGCCCACAGATCTAGCAGCAGATTCAGACAGTGAGGAAGTTGGGGAGGAACATGGGCCAGTCCTGGAGGTTGGGGAAAGGCTTGGATGAAGGGCTCTGTGTTGGAGGCAGAGAGGGGGCCAGAGCCGTATGCCAGTTATCAGCTGCCTTCGAATTCGGAGATCAGTGGGGCAGAAGAACAGCTGGAGCCTGTTCCCAGTGTGCATGTGCGCATAACTGTCAGGAGTAGGGAACAGCTAAGGAACAAGGGCCGACTTGGGAGTAAAGACACAGGTGGACGGTGAATGGCCCCTCCCATAGGAAGTAAAGAGGAGCAAAAGGGGAGTGGAGTTTGCAGGAGACAATTAGTTTAACAGATTAACAGAGTTGGAAGGGGACCTTGCAGGTCATCTAGTCCATCTCTCTCTGCCCAAGCAGGAGACCCTACATCTGCCTCTACCTAGGATTGAACTCACAACCTCTTGCTTGGGAGGCAAGAGCTCCACCTCTAGGCCACAGCAGCAGTTATTACAATTCATTAGGGTGAAGATCAGTTCCTGACTTCTTGCCAAGCATCAGTCTGCTACAGAGTGGCGTTTGGAAAATATCGGCCTGGCATCTCTCCAAGCCTGATCAAGGTCTGTAGTTGTGAAATCTCTCGATAGACTGTTTGCCGGGACTTGGTTGGAGAGGAATTCACTTTAAACTAAATTACAATTGGACAAAAGGATCTTATAATCGATTGTTTCACTTGAATGTTTTAACTGAATATAAATGCAGATACATGTCAAGTCAAGTCAAGTTTAATTTGTAGACCGCTCCCTCTCCCCAAAGGGACTCGGGGCGGTGCACAGGAAATTAAAAAGCATACAAACATAGAACCATTATAAATATATAAAATCGAATTAAACCAACTATAACCCTGCGCTAAAAACCTAAAATCCTTAAAAACTAAACCCCTTAAAAACCCAATTAAAACAGTTTAAATATTCAGACTAAAGGCTGGAGAGGTAGATTAGGCCAGGCCGGCCTGATGGAAGAGATGGGTCTTTAGCTTTTGGCGGAAGGAGCGGAGGTCCGTGGTTGTTCTGAGTTCAGGGGGTAGGTCGTTCCAGAGAGTTGGGCCCACCACAGAGAAGGCCCTTCCCCTGGGCGTCGCCCACTGGCATTGCCTAGTGGACGGCACCCGGAGAGGTCCCTCTCTGTGGGAGCGAATCGGTCGAAGGGATGTGTGGGGCAGGATGCGATCTCGCAGATAACTAGGTCCCGTCCTATGGAGCGCTTTAAAGATGGTAGTCAACACCTTGAAGCGCACCCGAAAGACCACAGGCAGCCAGTGCAGCTCGCGCAGAAACGGTGTCACGTGGGAATGCCTAGAGGCTCCCAGAATTGCCCGCACGGCCGCATTCTGGACTAGCTGCAGTCTTCGGGTGCACCTCAAGGGAAGCCCCATGTAGAGAGCATTGCAGTAGTCTAGGCGGGATGTCACAAGCGCATGAGTGACTGTGCGAAGGGCGTCCCGGTCCAATAGGGGACGCAACTGGTGTACCAGGCGAACCTGGTAGAACACCCCCCTGGCCACAGCCGTCACTTGATCTTCCATAGACAGCCAGGTATCCTGGAGGACGCCCAAGTTGCATGCCCCATCCGTATGGACCCATCGTGCACACGTTATGCTTTGAACTGTGGCAGGAAAACAAATAAGCAGGTTTCCAATGCCAACTTACACAAGGGTGTGTGGAGCTGTGTCCTTTACCTGTTCATCATCATCCTTTTAGCCACTTCCTGTTGGGGATGTCTCCTTTGGGAGGCAGAAAGTTGTGCAGTGGAATGTGCAGCTAGAGAAAAACCCGTTGCTAGTATACACACAAATAGAGTCTCAGACACTGTTAGTAAAAAAAAAACAAGTAGCTTTACTGGTGTGTAAAACTAAACTACTGCTTCACAAGCAGTGATAGTAGATATTGAATCAAACAAAGTCCTTAACAAACAAGCAATTGCTTACAGTCTCAATTCACGATTCTTCCTTCTTCAATCTATCAGTCAGTCAATGCCAGTCAGCAAGCGAGCAGAGAACAATTGAGCAGAGAGAGAGAAAATGAACTCTCCTGATTTCCTCTTATTGTGGAGATAATTACAGCTGCTGATTACATTTAAAGCAACAAAGACCAATTGTCATCATGGTATATATATATGTGTGTGTGTGTTCGTTTTATGAGCTGATCAATAAATCACACAACGGAACTCATGGCTTTCTGTCTAGATGGTCTCTGGTGATGAGCCGAAAGGCAGAAAAGGAAACAATATGTCTCCTCCCTTAATTGGGGCTCTAACAGGGTGTTGTGGAACAACTATGGATACTAATCCTCCTGTCTCAGCTGATGCAATGGGAGAGCCTGGCTGGCTGAATGGTTAAAGGCTCTTGCCTGATATGCAATACAGCCCCGGTTCAAATCCCAGTAAGGGTATGACTAGCTGATGAGAGCTAAAAAGCTCGAAATAGATCTATACTAGTCTCTCTGATGTATTTATTGATCAGCTCATAAAACTAACACGGGCGGATGAAGGCTTTTTCCGTGTGTTTCCAATCCATCGAGTCCTGTTTTTTCTTTTGCCAGTTAGGTCTGCCATACTTGCTGATGTCGTCAATCCGTCTTGATTTAAGTCTCTTTTCGTGGATGCTTTTGATTGTGGGATCCGTTCTAGGACTGCCTTGGTCCACCTGCCCTCAGGGCTCCCCGCTCTGCGGCCAGCCCGTTTTCCATTTCAGTTCTTTTGCTCTTTCGATGGCGTGGTATATTTTCGTTTGTTCTCTAATCCGTGTGTGGGTCTTTCTGTCTTGTCTTGGGATGGCATCTTTCCATGGCTCTTTGTGCCACTCGTAGCTTTTGTATCAGTTGTGAGGATAGTGTCCGTGTTTCGCTAGCATGGGTTAGAACACGTAGCATGCACTGATCGAAAACCGTACTCTCCGGGCTCAGGGGTAGGTTCATCTTGAAAATTATCCTTCGCTTACCGAATGCCCGTTCAATTTCCTTTATTGTATCACCTTCCATTGAGATCCGTTGGCCAAGCTATATGTCAGGGCTGCCAAACTCAAGACCTGGGGGCTGGATCCTGCCCACAAGGTGCTTAGATCTGGCCCGCAGGCCCACCTTGGAAACAGCGAAGAAGCAGCCCACAGTGCCTCTGCCCGCAGCCCTCGTGGGCTCCGTTTTCTGCAGGGCTGCCTGCAGCTCTCCCAAGCTCCATTTTCACTGGCAGAGGGGTGCAGGAGGCTGTCGCGGCTGAATACAGAGCTTGTGAGGGCCACCCGCAGCCCTCACGGGCTCTGTTTTTGCTGGCGGAGGGTTGTAGGAGGCCATCGCAGCTGAAAACGGAGCTCGTGAGGTCCGCCCGCAGCCCTCACGGGCTCCATTTTCAATACAATACAATACAATACAATAGCAGAGTTGGAAGGGACCTTGTAGGTCTTCTAGTCCAACCCCCTGCGTGGGCAGGAACCTTATACCATTTCAGACAAATGGCTGTCTAACATCTTTTTAAAGACTTCCAGGGTTGGGGCATTCACAACTGCTGGAGGCAAGCTGTTCCAGAGGTTAATTGTTCTTACTGTTAGGAAATTTCTCCTTAGTTCTAAGTTGCTTCTCTCCTTGGTTAGTTTCCACCCATTGCTCCTTGTCCTGCCCCCAGGTGCCTTGGAGAAAAGTTTGACTCCCTCTTCTTTGTGGCACCCTCTGAGATATCGGAACACTGCTATCATGTCTTCCCTGGTCCTTCTCTTCATCAAACTAGACATACCCAGCTCCTGCAGCCGTTCTTCATATGTCTTAGTCTCCAGTCCTCTAATCATCTTGGTTGCTCTTCTTTGCACTCTTTCCAGAGTCTCCACGTCTTTTCTACATCGTGGCAGAGGGGTGCAGGAGGCCGTCGCAGCTGAAAATGGAGCTCGTGGGGTCCTCCCGCAGCCCTCACGGGCTCTGTTTTTGCTGGCAGAGGGCTGCAGGAGGCCGTTGCAGCCAAAAATGGAGCTTGTGAAGGTACCCGCAGCCCTCACGGGCTCCGTTTTCACTGACAGAGCATTGTAAGAGGCTGCCACAGCTGAAAACGGAGCTCGTAAAGGCCGCCCGCAGCCCTTACGGGGTCCATTTTCACCGGCAGAGTGTTACAGGAGGCCGTCGCAGCCAAAAATGGAGCTCGTGAAAGCTACCTGCAGCCCTCACAGGCTCTGTTTTTGCTGGCAGAGGGCTACAGGAGGCCATCGCAACTGAAAACGGAGCTCGTGAAAGCTACCTGCAGCCCTCACGGGCTCTGTTTTTGCTTGCAGAGGGCTGCAGGAGGCCGTCACAGCCGAAAACACCTCCTGGGCCCATTTTCATTGGCAGAGCGCTCGGGCTGCCACAGGTGCCCCTGACACGAGTTATTTCGAGCTGGCCACAGCTACCTAGGCCCCCTGAGGTCAAACACAACCCCCTGATGCGGCTCTCAATGAAATCGAGTTTCACACCCCTGGTATATGTAGTGGCCTACGACCTCTAGTTCTCCAAATATAAAAATTATATGGAAAACCACCCACAAACAGCCATGCAATTATAATATTTCCTCCTTTTCTTTTAAAAATAGACTCGTGAGGCAATTGTGTGTTGGCTGTAGATCAATGTTTACGTTCTCTCCTTAGGCAAATTGACTAAAGCCTAACTTTTTTTACAAAAAAAATCCTAATTCTCATTAACATGAAACAACATTATTAGAAGCCGTGTGCAGCGGCAGCCAAAAAAAAGCCAATGCAATCCTAAATTGCATTAACAGAGGGATATAATCAAGATCAAGTGAAGTACTAATACTACTCTGCAAAGTCTTAGCAAGACCACATCTAGAATACTGCATCCAGTTTTAGGCACTGCACGATGTAAAAAAGATGTAGAGACTCTAGAAAGAGTGCAGAGAAGAGCAACCAGGATGAGGAGGGGACTGGAGGCTAAAACATACGGTGAACGGTTGCAGGAACTGGGCATGGCTAGTCTAGTGAAGAGAAGGACCAGGGGAGACATAATAGCAGTCTTTCAATATTTGAGGGGCTGCCACAAAAAGGAGAGAGGGGTGTCAAGCTATTTTCCAAAGCAGCCAAAGGGCAGATAAGGAATAATGGATGGAAACTGATCAAGGAGAGATTCAACCTGGAAATAAGGAGAAACAGAACAATCAACCAAGTTGCCTTCGGAAGTTCTGGGAGCTTCATCGAGGGAGGTACTAATATCACTCTACAAAAATCTTAGAAAGGCCACACCTAGAGTACTGCATCCAGTTTTGGTCACCACATTATAAAATATATATTGAGATTCTAGAAAGAGTGCAGAGAAGAGCAACCAAGATGATTAGGGAACTGGAGACTAAAACATATGAAGAACGGTTGCAGGAGCTGGGTATGTCTAGTTTAATGAAAAGAAGGACCAGGGGAGACAGGATAGCAGTGTTCCAATATCTCAGAGGTTGCTACAAAGAAGAGGCAGTCAAGCTATTCTCCAAAGCACCTGGGGGTAGAAAAAGAAGCAATGGGTGGAAACTAACCAAGGTGAGATTGAACCTAGGAATAAGGAGGAATTTTCTGACAGGGAGAACAATCAACCCATAGAACAGAAGTTGCCTTCGGAAGTTGTGGGAGCTTCATCACTGGAGGCTTTCAAGAAGAGACTGGACTGCCACCTGTCAGAAAAGGTGTAGGGTCTCCTGCTTGGGCAGCGGGGTGGGGTGGGGGGGGTGTTGGACTAGATGACCTACAAGGTCCCTTCCAACTCTGTTTAATCCGTCAACTCTGAAGGCCATTTGTGAGCAAAGAAGCTTGGAAGTCCATTTCCGAGCGCTGTTGTATATTTGGTCGAATCTCAGTTCCTCCCCCCCACTTAATAATCATCTTTATTTATGTGTTTTCCAGGAATGACCAGTTCTCACCTAAAAGCAGACCAGGCTTTGCTCCATAGTAAGAATGAATGTTCTGCTTTGGCAGGAGTGACGCGTCGGAAACCAGCAGCTCTCAATGGCATTGCCGTGTCTTCGACACCAGTGTTATCTCTTTTACCTTCTGCAACATCAGCAGCAGAAACAGGTATTTGCCTCTCCCATAACTTTGCATTTCTCCCCCCAACTTTGCTCATGGAAACAGCTTGAAAAAATTCAAGCCACCAAGGAAGGAAGCGGATTCTTACAAATGATGAAGATCCAAATGTTATTTGTTAATACCACTTGATAACCATTTAAATATGAGCCACAGTGTGCAGCAGCTGCCAAAAAAGCCAACACAATTCTAGGCTGCACAAATCGAGTTGATCTAGATCAAGATCTAGATCATGTGAAGTGTTAATACCACTTTATAATGCCTTGGTAAGGCCACATTTGGAATACGGCATCCAGTTTTGGTCGCCACGATGTAGAAAAGATGTGGAGACCCTGGAAAGAGTGTAGAGAAGAGCAAGAAAGAGGATTAGGGGACTGGAGACTAAAACATATGAGGAACGGTTGCAGGAACTGGGTATGTCTAATTTAATGAAAAGAAGGACCAGGGGAGACATGATAGCAGTCTTCCAATATCTCAGGGGTTGCCACAAAGAAGAGGGAATCAAACTATTCTCCAAGGCACCTGGGGGCAGGACAAGAAGCAATGGGTGGAAACTAATCAAGGAGAGAAGCAACTTAGAACTGAAGAGAAATTTCCTGACAGTGAGAACAATTAATCAGTGGAACAGAAATTGCCTCCAGAAGTTGTGAATGCCCCAACACTGCAAGTCTTTAAGAAGATGTTGGAGAGCCATTTGTCTGAAACAGTGTAGGGCTTCCTGCTTAGGCAGTGGGTTGGACTAGAAGACCTCCAAGATCCCTTCCAACTCTGCTATTGTATTGTATTATTTATAGGTTATTGCTATATGGACAGGCTCTTGGAACACCACAGTTAGTTTGTACGTCTGTAGTGCAACAACTACAAAGTTAGTTTGACGTACAAAGTTAGTTTGACATACAAAGTTAGTTTGTACGTCTGTAGTGCATCAACCATCCCTTGTCGATCTTGAGCGAAGAACACATAGTTCTCAACTATTTTTCAGTGCCGTCCTAACTTCAAACGGTCACTCAACGAATGGTTGTAAGTTCACGGTTTTACCTGGACTCGGTGTTAAGTTCACCGCCCTGGGTCCTTTGTGGAGAAGGGCGGGATATAAATTTAAATAAATAAATAAGTAGAGTCAGTAGAGAATATAATATACAGGCTGTCCTCGAATTATGACTACAACGAGGCCAAAATTTCTGTGGCTAAGCGAGACAGTTGTTCAGTGAGCTTTGCCCCATTTGCCCAAGCTGTCTTGCCACCGCTGTTAAGTGAATCACAGAGGTTGTTACATTAGGAACATGGTCGTTAAATGAACCTTGCCTTCCCCATTGACTTTGCTGGTCAGAAGGGCGCAAGAAGGGAACTCTGACAGTCATAAATATGAGTCGGTTGCTGAGCGTCTGAATCTTGATCACGTGACCATGGGGATGGCGGCAACAGTCATAAGTGTGAAAAACGGTCGTAAGTCACTTTTGTTTCCAGTGCTGTTGTAACCTTAAACGGTTACAACTACTTAAACTTAACTTTAAACTACCGTATTTTTTGGAGTATAAGACGGACCTTTTTCCCCTCAAAAAAGAAGATGAAAATCTGGGTGCGTATTATACAAAGCATTCTTGGCCGCCCGGAACCCCTCCCTCTTTGCAAAAATGGCCGTGCATAGCCTTTAGGAAGCTTATAGAGTGCTCCTGGGGGGGGCAAAAATGAGCAGAAAATGGACCGTGTTTTGCTCATTTTTGCCCCTCAGCCCCCAGCAGCACTCTATAAGCCTCCTAAAGGCTATGCATGCCCCTTTTTTGATGAAAAACTGGCCCGTTTTTGCAAAAAACGGGATGGTTTTGGGAGGTCTGCAGAGTGCAAAAACTTTTCTTTTTCGATTTGCCTCTTCAAAACCATGGTTTTTCTTATACGCCGCCCTGGGTCCTTTTGGAGAAGGGCGGAATATAAATTGAATAAAATTCAAATTTAAAATTCAAAATACTCTGAAAAATATGGTACCTATAGTTTCTCCAAGCCATAGAACGTTACTTATAATAGATTTATTATAAAACACCCCCATTGGAAAAAACAGGCGGAATAGTGCAATACACCGGACAGCAAGAGATACGTTGCTTAAACCACACAAGAACTCTCAAACACTGATAGTAGAAAAATAAATAGTCGTTACTCTTGATGTAACTAAAATACTTCTTCCAAACAGTGATACTAACTCCTCCAACAATAAAAAGTCCTTCACCAAAACACAGTTATCTTACAGTCAGTCAAAACAATGATTCTTCTTCCGTCTTCAGTTTCATCTCCTTCCTCAGTGGCAATCAAGAAGCAAGGAAAGCAAAAAAGGGATGAACTGTGTTTCCAGCTGCCTTTTATGATTAAGCTGGGAAGCACAGCCAATCAGATTCCACATGGTCTTTAAAGATACATATACCCTTCAATAATCCTGGCTTATATATATATATATATTGTCAACCCAACATCAGGATATTTATCCTAACAATTATATACTATATTATAAGTATATAAGTACTATATTATGGTATACTGTATAAGTATTATAATGGGTTTATTAAAAACCTATATCCAAGATACATGTGAAATCTTCCTTAAAATCTCCAATCTAACATGGCTGTTTCCCATCCAGCTATTTTATTGATTCTCTGTTGGAATGACTTTAAGGAGAATTTCCTGGTGTTTTCTCCCATGCTTTATAAGAGAAAAGTGTTAGATTTTTTTTTTCTAGAAGCCGCTGTTCTGAACAGATGCCATTGTTAGGATTAAATTCTCCCATCACAACTACCTGGTTGTAAGATCCTCAGTTAATTTCTGAACGGTTTCATCCCTCTTTCTTTGGGTGCTCAGAAGATACCAAACACCGTACGGCTCGTAATGCCATTATTCTCTTTATTTATCGAGATGTGCTCAAGAGCACCATCAAGTTTAATTCTGTTCGGCTTTTCGGCAGGTGTTGGTGGGTTTCACATCTGAGGCGATGTTTCTATCGCTGTCTTTTTCTGGTTTTGTAGGAGTCGTTTTCTTCAGATACTCTCATTCCAGGCATTCCGCTGATGTGACGTATGACCACAGTGGAGCCCAAAATTTAGGTTGCTAAGTGAGATTGCTCTTCCGTGAATTTTGTCCCATTTTTACGACCTTTCTCACCAAAAGATTTAGGCCTAGATTAACAACTCTGGCAAGAAAGGGCATAAGATCGGGCAAAATACACTACCAATTACCAATTTTGACCGGGCTCAAAAACAGTAACTGTAAGAGGGACATTGGAGTCCTAGTTGGATGATCACTTAAAAAGAGTCAGGTTCTACATTTAGGCAAGAAAAGCAAAATGCACAGTCACAGTATAGGTGGTACCTTGCTCAGTAGTAGTAACTGTGAAAGGGATCTTGGAGTCCTAGTGGACAACCATTTAAATAGGAGGCAGCCGTGTGCAGCACCTGCCAAAAAAGCCAACACAGTTCTAGGCTGCATCAACAGAGGGAGAGAATCAAAATCACGTGAAGTGTTAATACCACTTTATAATGCCTTGGTAAGGCCACACTTGGAATACGGCATCCAGTTTTGGTCGCCACGATGTAGAAAAGACGTGGAGACTCTGGAAAGAGTGCAGAGAAGAGCAACAAAGAGGATTAGGGGACTGGAGACTAAAACATGAAGAATGGTTGCAGAAACTGGGTATGTCTATTTTAATGAAAAGAAGGACCAGGGAAGACATGATAGCAGCCTTCCAATATCTCAGAGGGTGCCACAAAGAAGAGTGAGTCAAACTATTCTCCAAAGCACCTGAGGGCAGGACAAGAAGCAATGGGTGATAACTAATCAAGGAGAGAAGCAACTTAGAACTGAGGATACATTTCCTGACAGTGAGAACAATTAACCAGTGGAACAGAAGTTGCCTCCAGAAGTTGTGAATGCCCCAACATTGCAAGTCTTCAAGAAGATGTTGGATAGCCATTTGTCTGAGACAGTATAAGGCTTCCTGCCTAGGCAGGGAGTTGGACTAGAAGACCTCCAAGGTCCCTTCCAACTCTGCTATTGTATTGTATTACATGAGCCAGCAGTGTGCAGCAGCAGCAGCCAAAAAAAGCTATAACTGTTCTGACCTAGGCTTTCCAAGATTATAAAACAAATTTGTCTTTGTAAAAAAAAAAAAAACCCCTTTTATTCATTTACTGTGAATTCTGCTCATTTGCATCCAGCAAAGTCTTTCAAGGGAGGATTTACAGTCACAGATCTTATCTGGCTTGGAGAGCTGCCAGGCCGATATCTGCCAAAATTTGCAAGGAGAGTCACGAGCCAATTAAGTGAACTAACTGTCTCCTGCAAACTCCACTCCCCTTTTGTTCCTCTTTTATTTCCTCTGGGAGGGGCCATTCATCGTCCACCTGTGGCCTTACTCCCAAGTCGACCCCTGTTCTTTAGCTGTTCCCTTTGTCTGGTAACTCTGCGCATGCGCACACTGGGAACAGTCTCCAGCTGTTCGGCTGCCTCGCTGATGTCTAACTCTGAAGGCGGCTGATAATTGGCATAGGGCCCTGCCCCCCTCTCTGCCTCCGACACAGAGCCCTCCTCAGAGCCTTCCCCAGACTCCAGGACTGGCCCAGGTTCCTCCCCAACCTCCTCAGTGTCTCAATCTGCTACCAGCTCTGCTAGCCGCTGGTGGGCCACAACAAGTACGATCCTTGGTGATATAAACAGAGGCATAGAATCAAGATCACGTGAAGGATAAGTACCGCTTTATAAAGCCTTAGTAAGGCCACGTCTGGAATCCAGCATCCAGTTTTGGTCACCATGTTGAGACTTTGGAGAAAGGTCAGAGAAGAGCAACTAAGATGATCAAAGCCCTGGAGACTAAAACATAGGAAGAACGGCTGCAGGATTTGGGTTTGGCTAGTCTAGAGAAAAGAAGAATTAGGGGAGACATGATAGCAGTGTTCCAGTATTTGAAGGACTGCCACAAAGAAGAAGGGGTCAAATTATTCTCCAAAGCACCAGAGGGCAGGACAAGGAACAACCAATGGAAACTAATCAAGGAGAGAAGAAACCTAGAATTAAGGAGAAATTTCCTAACAGTGAGGACAATTAACCAGTGGAACAGCTTGCCTCCAGAAGCTGTAAGGGCTTCATCACTGGAGGTTTTTAGGAAGAGTCTGGACAGCTACTTGTCCTGAAATGGTATAGTGCAGGGGTCTGCAAAGTTGACTCTTTTAAGACTGATGGACTTCAACTCCCAATTCTGGGAGTTGAAGTCCACCAGTCTTAAAAGAGCCAACTTTGCAGACCCCTGGTATAGTGTCTCTTGCTTAAGCAGGCGGCTGGACTAGAAGACCTCCAAGGTCCCTTCCAACGCTCTTCTATTCTAACTATCTCCCTTAGCTTAGCAACATAAATTTGGGGTTCAGTTGTGGTCGGAAATCAAGGACCACCCGTGTCAGAGGAATCATTGCAGTGCCTAAGTAAGTCACATAGTTGTTAAGTGAATCTGACCTTCCCCATTGACTTTGCTTGTCAGAAGGTCACAAAAGGAAACCATTGCGACCATCGTAAATATGAGTCAGTGGGCAAGCATCCAAAATTTGATCATGTGACCATGCAGATACTGCCATAGTTGTAAGTGTGAAAGACGGTCGTAGGTTGCTTTTTTCAGTGAAGTTGTCACTTCAGATGGTTGCTAAATGAGCTGTGGCGACTTGAGGGCTATCTATACTGTTTAGATGAAGTCATACTTGACTTGTTTAGCCTAAATACAGTATCCTCTGACTTGTGACCAATCGCACGGTAGTAGGAGGTCTCCCAGGAACCTCACCTCCACCCATGAGAACACTGTTAGGATATTCAGCCTTATATTGGGTTGACAATATATATGAGCCTATGTTCTTAAGGAGTTATGTAGCTTTAAGAACTGTGTTTGAATTCTGATTGGCTGTGAGTCTCAGCTCTACCATATAAGCAAGGTCAGGAACACAGTCCATTTCCTGTTCGATTCCTTGTGATTCCTGTGTTTCCTGATTGCCGTTGAAGACTGAAGAAGAAGAAGGAGGATCTGTTTTGCATCACTGTGAGATAACACTGTGTTGGGTGAAGGACTGTTATCATTGTTTGAGAAGTTAGTCGGAAGAAGTATTTTAGTTTCTACAAAGTAAAGACTATTTATTTTCTTACTATCACTGTTTTAGAGTTTGTTTGTGGCTACAGCAACATATCTACTGTCCGGTGAATTACACTATTCCGCATTTATTTGCTAACCCTGGTTACGGGACCAGAGTTGTGACACTGGTTCTGAATCCAGAATTGCTAACAGACACCTCGTGCTCCGTTTAATGACCTGCACAGCCATTTAACAACCGCATTGGTAAGAGCAGGGGTCATTAACCTGCATGGTTGCAGGCTCCCTTACATTTGTAGGTTGAGGATTAAGTGTTAGCTTCCCAGGGCTTCCCCCACCATGAGGCGTCCTACACGGTCACTGAATGACTGTAGTGGGAAGGGCAGGAACGGGGAGGTCGTTAAGTAAGGCAATCACATGGTCAGCTTGCCTAATGACTGTCATGACTTGTCATGGACAAGCTGTCAAGTACCCTAACGATGCCTGCTTCATAATAAGCAACCCGATATTATGATGCAAAAAGCAGTGATTTATTAACAGCTTCATTAGGCAAATCCTCATTAGGCATTTCTTGTTTGCAGCCATCTTTTTTGCTTTCTTTATCTGCTTCCGAACTTTGCCCGCATTACTGTCCTCCCTTCAGCTTTTCGTCATAAATCACATTAACCAATGAGAGATGGTAGTTTAGACATGCGCATTCACAGGCCAGCTTGAGATTCCATTCCGACCACAGGTATGTACGGAATGCTCCTCTCTCTATGGCATTTTGATAGTAGTCATAGAGGTGCTTTACAAACTGACACAAGCTCTCTTACGGTCATAAATTGAGGGCTACTTGTTAGTGCTAGATTTCCCCCACCCCTGAGGTACCCTGTGCTCTGCTAAACGACCCGCGTGGCTGCTTAACAACCACTTTGGGGAGAGCAGGGAAGGAGCTGTTAAGTGAATCAATGGCACGGTCACTGTATTTAACGGCCGTCGTGACTTGTGACCGTAATGGGCAGGCTCCATCACAGTCATAGATCGAGGCCTACTTGTATTAGTAGAAAATGCCCCTTCCACCTTTTAATCCTCCATTTATCGAAAAGATGCGAAATGAAGACCAGATATCATACCTAACTCCTTATTTTCGGCAAGGATGCTTTGGGAGTCCTTGAGGTAAATTAAAATAAGACGTTCGTCTGGAACTTATTCAGAAATTGATTGCAAACAGATCTTCGTCTCCCAGTGTTTATCTGCACACCTGTTAGGAAGGGCCTCCTCTCGTTTTACTACAGGGAGGGACGTGTGTCCCGCATGGATGAGAAAAGAGAGCTGTGTGTTGAGTGTCTTACATTTTGGAATGCCTTCTCCTGAAGGCCAGATTGGGGGCCAGACTGGCATCCGTTAATGCCATTATTTTTATTTTATTTTATTCATGTTTAATGTATTTATTTGTATCCTGCCTTTATTATTTTTACAAGGCAGCAAACATCCGACGCATTGTCCTCCTGTTTTCGCTCAAAACAGCACTGTGTGGTGGGTTGGGCTAAGAGAAAGAGGGACTAGCCCAATGTCACCCAGATG
Source organism: Rhabdophis nuchalis (assembly GCA_039707465.1). Lineage (NCBI taxonomy): Eukaryota > Metazoa > Chordata > Lepidosauria > Squamata > Natricidae > Rhabdophis > Rhabdophis nuchalis. Next base: position 239,805,513 of record CM077644.1, on the reverse strand, counting down.
GCTTTCATGGCTAAGGTGGACTAGAACTCACTGTCTCCTGGTGTTTGGCCCAAAGTCACCTAGCTGGCTTTAATGGCTAAAACAGGACTAGAACTCTTAAACTCCTGGTGATCGGCCCAAAGTCACCTAGCTGGCTTTCATGGCTAAGGCAGGACTAGAACTCACTGTCTCCTGGTGATCGGCCCAAACTCACCCAGCTGGCTTTCCTGCCTAAGGCAGGACTAGAACTCTCATACTCCTGGTGATTGGCTCAAAGTCACACAGCTGGGTTTCATGCCTAAGGCAGAACTAGAACTCACAATCACCTGGTGATTGGCCCAAAGTCAATGAGCTGGCTTCCACGCCTAAGGTGGGACTAGAACTCACAATCACCTGGAGGTTGGCTCAAAGTCATCCAGCTGGCTTTCAAATGGTTTAGGCAGGACTAGAACTCACAGTCTCCAGTTTCTGGTGCCTTAACCACTAGAGCAAACTTACTCCCCTTGTTATTTTGCATTTAATTATTATTCGTCTTTTTGGCTGCTAGAGTGGGGTCGATGTACCGCTTTGACTTTGCATGTTTAATAGATTCTGTACTGACTTGAAATCTTGTGGCAGGCTCTAAATAATTGAAATGGCTCTGATGTAAATAAATCAGCCTTAAGACTTCGATGATATGAATCAGTTAGTCTTAGGAAGAGCAAAAAGCGTTTGGATTGCAAAAACAAATTCCTTCTAAAGAACGTGAACTCCATAATGTTATCAAATAAAAACAGAATTTCTCTGTAGGATTCTCGTTCATGGGCTCAGTGTCCTAAGATATAATTTATTGCAAATATATAAGCGCCAATGACAAGGATTTTAAATGTATCTTCCCAAGAATTCCTAAATTCTATTTTTCCATCCTTTTTTCGTGCCATTTCCCACATTTTGCTCATGAATTTCGGCTTCAGTAAAGGTTTACTTTAACTTTTGGGGGGGACGTCGTGGTTCGGTGGCTAAGACGCTGAGCTTGCCGATCAGAAGGTTCGGCGGTTCGAATCCTTGGCACCGCGTAATGGAGTGAGCTCCCGTTACTTGTCCCAGCTTCTGCTAACCTAGCAGTTCGAAAGCACATAAAAAATGCAAGTAGAAAAATAGGAACCACTTTTGGTGGGAAGGTAACAGCGTTCCGTGCGCCTTCGGCATTTAGTCCTGCTGGCTACATGACCACGGAGATGTCTTCGGACAGCGCTGGCTCTTTGGCTTTGAAACGGAGATGAGCACTGCCCCCTAGTGTCGGGAACGACTACCACATATGTGTGAGGGGAACTTTTACCTTCACCTTAAAGCAGGGGTATCAAACTTGGGAACTTTAAGACTTGTGGACTTCAACTCCCAGAATTCCCCAGCCAGCTAGCTGGCTGGGGAATTCTGGGAGTTGAAGTCCACAAGTCTTAAAGTTCCCAAGTTTGGACACCCCTACCTTAAAGGCTTACTTTGGCCTGCGTTAATCACCATCCATGAGGTATTTTTGCAGGACGCCATGTTGGTAACGAATTGTTCCTCATCTGGGTTGACTCTGACGCGAGGTCTCTCTCTCTTTTCTCTTGTCTCCTCCAGCCAGCTCAACCCTCAAGAAGAGATTCAAACGCTGCGAAATCGAAGCGATCCAGTGTGAGGTACGGAAGATGTGCAACTACACCAAGATCCTCTCCACGAAGAAGAACCTGGACCACGTCAACAAAATCCTGAAAGCCAAACGGTTGCAGAGACAATCGAAAACGGGGAATAATTTCGTCAAGAAGAGGCGCGGCCGTCCGCGGAAGCAGCCCGCTGTGTTCGACGACGACTCCGGAGACCAAATGCCTGTGCTGGAGAAATGCGTGGACCTGCCTTACAAACGAGGTCAGCGCCTTCTCTTGAACTCTCTCATCCTGGAACAGGCCGGCGGTCAAGATCCGGTGGCCGCCACCATTGAGGCGGTGGTCCACATGGCCCGGGAAACCTCCCAGTCCCCTCACCACCCGGTCCCTCCGTCACGGACGTCAAGAGCCGGAAAGCGGAAAAGCAAGTCGCAACCCCATCCTGTGGATGAGGAGGACGAAGTGAAGGGGAAAAGACATCGGAAAAATAGAGGAAGCGAGAACGAACACCTCCCCTAGTATCCGACGCGGACAAAGGGGGGTGGGGGAATGTTCAGCCAGTAGGCCAGAGCGGAAAAACTTTAGTTCACATCTTTTACAGCATCAGATTTGCTCTGTATCTCAGTAGCACAGCAGCCATGAAGAATCCAGATCAATTTGATTACTCGTCGTCCTCCTCCTCCTCCTCCTCCTCCTCCTCACAATAAGAACTCAACTACGATGGGAACCCCTTGGTTAATAACAGGGGAGAGGGGTATGGAAGACGTCGTTCAAACTTTTACTGAGTTTTGCTTTTTATGTTGTCGTCGTTCAGACAAGTCGCCCTTGTTCTTGTGTCTCCAGAAGTCCCCAGAGGGTAGGAGAACATGATCGGTATGGTCAATATCTTTCTCAAAGGATGGTCCTTGCCCCCCACCTTTTTTTTTTTTTTTTTTTTTTTTTTGGTAGGTAACATTGAAATCACCAGCAACATTTCTGGTCACCCGCTGTGACAGCGAACGGGGGAAATATGTCTTCCCTGACCCACAAGCTATTAAGTCACAGGAGTTCTTGCCCAGGAACCAAGATGCCAGGGTTACAATCTGAAAATCGCATCCTTCCCCCACCCTTTTTTTTTTTATTTTCTTCAAAAAAAATTAATTCGTATAATCCAAATTCCTCAAATGTGCTTTCCCGTTCTCACAAGGTTTCACAGTTTCATTGGGTCTGGGAGCATGAGAAGAAAATTTGCCTGGGCTCATGGTAACCAAACTCCTAAACCCGAATCTTGAGGGGTATGCGCCACGAATTTTGAAGCGTGTGTATTTTCTCTCCCTCCTAAGAGCGCCCGATGAAAAGGAAATTGGGTTTCAAAACGAGTCACGTAAGGAAGAAAATAAGGAATCACATAGGCTAGATCAGTGTTTCTCAACCTTGGCGACTTTAAGTCCTGTGGACTTCAACTCCCAGAATCCCCCAGCCAGCTGTGCTGGCTGGGGGATTCTGGGAGTTGAAGTCCACAGGACTTAAAGTCGCCAAAGTTGAGAAACACTGGGCTAGATGATGGGGTCCTTTTAAGTATTAAGAGCTTGTGGGCGGCCTCCCCTCAAACAACGGCTGCCGAGTGGATTGTGAGTTTTACAAAACGGACGCCATTGCTTGTCGCTTCGTTTGAAAACTAAATCCAGTTTTTATCGTCCCAACTAAGTGCTTCGACGGTCGACTGGCTGATAGAAACATGATTTTTTTTTTCCAGCAGCCTCAGTTGGCTAATAGATTTGCAGCAAATGGAGACCCATCAAGGTGTCATCAACAACAACCACAAAATAAAGATGGCAATCACAAAAATGCAATGTCTTTTTGTGTATGCACACCACATCAGTTTCCCCAAAAATAAGACAGGGTCTTGTTTTCTTTTAACCCCTGAAATAAGCGCTTGGCCTTAGTTTCGGGGAGGTCTTATTATTTTTGAGGTGCAGGAGGTGGTGAGCGTGGTCACCTCATGGCGGCTGCTGTGTTGCGATATTATCAGAGCGGGCTTAGTTTAGCACATGCGCTCAAAAGCCCAGTTGGGCTTATTATCCAGTAAGGTCTTATTTTCGGGGAAACGGGGTACACAAAATTCGATCATGGTGTGACCCTCAACTTGGTTCTTTTAATTCACCCGCAAATGCCCTTATAAGCTATGGGCAAAATAAATAAAAATAAATAGGACTGATGCTATTTTCCAAAGGCAAAATGAAAAGGATCCAATTGCTGGGGGAAAAAATAGAGGTTACTCAACGCAAATTCGTGGGAATTATGAGAAACATTTCTCCACGTTTATGTCGAGGGCTGGTTGGGTTGTTGTTTTTTTCAATACAGTGGAAGAAAAATAAATAAATAGGAAAAGCCATTTTGAAGTAATAATTCACCAGAAAAAAAATCTAACCGAGGAAAACCGTGTAAATTTCTCAACACAGAATTTCTCAATGAAAATTTTGAAATGACCAAGTGTTCTTATCTTAAAATAATAATAATAATAATAATGTTTAAAAAAAAAATCTAGATGTTCAAAAGATAGTGTTTGAATTAATGCCACTCTGGAAGTCTTTCCTTCCAAGGTGTGGTTGCCTTAATAAATTGAAAAATATCTGGGGTGGGGCTGTCCTGTATATAATGTAAATTATAAAAGACGAAGGGAGAAATCCAATCTGTATGGACCCCAACTTTTGTGTGACCAGTTGCTGTTTTTCTTTTCAAAATTGTCACTTCCAATTGACCAGATCGAATACAGATCACCGATTTCGTTGGCTTCTCTTTGGGAAGCAGATTTGATTCGCTAACTCAGTACGTTGTTTGTGTTGTTTTTCATTAAGCAACATATTTCTATATTATCCTCTTATGGCATTAATGATCCTTTCCCTGAAAGGGGGGTGGAGAGATAAAGGCAGTTATTAATAACTTCATTCCCCCATTAATTTCATTTTATTTGGGGGGGGGGGGGAGAACCAAGCAGGGCATAATGTATGCAATAAGCTCAGAGTGAGTAAGGTTTTTAGCAAAACAAAATAATAATAATAATGATGATGATGATGATGATGATGATGATGATGATGATGATGATGATGATGATGATGATGATGATAATGAAATAAGTCAAGGCAGTTGCTGAATTTGGATTCAGTGTGGTAGGGATAACACCTTCGGAATATTTAGAACCAAAAATTCCTCCTCCATAAAATTCGATAGATAAATGAATAAACAGGTCTCGTAAACTCTTTTACCCTGTTCCTAAGGTTATTTCACTCTTTTTGAAGCAGGAATCTATCCTTGCAACTATTAGCAAGGCCTCCTTGGACCAGAAGTAGCTTATTTTTTGATCAAGCCGGTTTCCTCAAGAGTACAAAGCCCAAAGAGAATGAGATCTGGTCTAAAACTAAAACCGATCCCATCCGATTAAAATGGTCTTGTTCAAGTCCCATTAAACAAATGCAATTAAAATCATTTTTCCCCATACATTTTCCCCTAAAGTCGAATTATTTTTTTAAAGTAACTTTTGGAAAAGTTTTGTAGGTTATACTCAAAGCAGAGAGTGTCTATGGGAGATTCTCAGTCATCCAGGTCCTGGTTGACCCGAAAATGCTTTTTCAAGAGGCAGCTGGACTTTCCTTTGATGTTTCTTGAAGCTGTTTCGCTTCTCATCCAAGAAGCTTCGTCAGTTCTGACTGAACGGTGGAGGATGGAAGCTTCTTGGATGAGAAACAAAACATCTTCAAGGGAAGTCCAGCCGCTTCTTGAAAAAGCACCTTTGATAGCAGTGAGGTGCTCCTTATTTTTGCATTGTGGAGTCTTAAAATGTCAGGGAAGAGCTGAATTGGGTAACCTCAAAGCTTCCAAACAGAGCTGAATTGGGTAACCTCAAAGCTTCCAAACAGAGCTGAATTGGGTAACCTCAAAGCTTCCTTCCACCTCAGCTTCTAAGTGATGAAATGCCCGACAAACCACAGATAGGACAATCTATCTTTCACTGCCCACATGCTCCACATCATCTTTAGTGTATCTATTCCATCCGTGCTGTGATTTGGCAATAATTCTCACAAGTCTTTCAAGGACATGTTTCATCACCCTAGCGATGGGTTTTCATTCCCACATTGCCATAATCCCAGTAAATTTGAAGCAGAGCCAAACTTCCTCTCCCAGGGACTAGTACGTCATTCCTTAGTTTTCCCTACGCGAATGCTACCAAAATAGTTTTTCTCAAAAGAATGTTATATTTTTAGCGAGATGGATGGATCGATTGGGATTGCTCTCCACATCTGCACCAAAGACTAAACTAAACAATAGGGATGAGAATTAAAACAAGAGGGCAGGCAATACCTATAGTACGCCAGAGCTATTGTAGACATGGTACCTAAGCAATGTAATGAATAACAAGAGTTGGAATGGACCTTGTAGGTCATTGTCTAACAGCCCCCCCCCTCCTAAGCAGGAGACCCTACACCATTTCTGACAGATGGGGGTCCCTCTTCTTGAAAGCTTTCAGAACTTCTGCAAAGTCTTTTGAGAAGTTGCTAGACTTCTGCAAAATCTTTTGAAGAGGTTTCAAGGGGCGGTTCAAGTCAATCTACACTGAGGGTCCTGCCTTGATAGAAGCCAACATAGATTGTTGACTACAGACTGTAGACCTTCAAGGAATACCATTTTAGCTTATCAAATCCCTTTTGGAGGAAACGAGTGTAGCGCGCATGAGCGAGACCCACCGAGATAGCCATTACGAGTCTCAAATGTAAAATTATCTCCGTCTTTGAACTCACTGGTTTCTTAAAACTCATTTGAATTCATCTTTTAACTTAATTTTAGTTTTAATTTCTTTTTTCCCCTTTTCATTGCAACAAAAAGATTTAAGTTTTCAGTACCAGAATGGGGTATGTGATTGATTTTGAACTTGAGGTGTTACGTTATAGGTGACAACTGTTTTCTTGGGGGCTTGATCAGTGGTGAAATGTACAAAAAATGGTCACCAGTTCTCAGTGTGGCTTGGTGGAAGGAGGTCACTTTTTTGCTTTAAAAAGCGGGGGGGATCTTCTGACAATTGTGTGGCTCACAGCTGATTCACACAATCGTCAGAAGCTTTTTATTACTACCAGTTCTCAGAACCAACGACAATCGTCCCTACCGGTTTGAATGAACCATTGCAAGCCAGTAACATTTCACCCCTGAGTTTGATCACCAGGAAAGGACTTCTCAAGCCAATTTGTTTTCTTTCCCTGCCATTTAATGGGTGAATTGTGTCTGATACCTCAGGGGTCTCCAACCTTTGCAACTTTAAGTCTGAAGGACTTCAGCTCCCAGAATTCTCCAGCCAGCAAAGCTGGCTGGAGAAGTCTAGGAGCTGAAGTCCTTCAGACTTAAAGTTGCAAAGTTTGCCCACCCCTGCTCTAGAGACGCCCAGGACAGTGAAGGATAAAATCCTCTCGTTAATATCTTTTGTCTCCTGTTCGGTTTCCATAAAAACCAAAAACAGCATTTTAACATCCCGAGAGAATCATGGAGCCATTTTGAAGTCATTGGCTTGGTCACTTGGAATAAATGCCAGAAGTTAGCATTCTAGCTATTTGGTCTGCTGAAAAGATTTCCAAATAATTTATATAATAAATGGTGACGCTGTGGGTCATTTTGGGGGGGGGGGGGGTTGACCAAAGATGGACACACGTATTTGTTGGTCAGCCTTGAGAAGAGCAAAATTAGGAGATGGATGTTGTCTAAATAAGACAGCGTTGTTCAATTTTGGCAACTTAAGTTATCAAGATTGGACACCACTGTGCTAAAAGCAAACTTGAGTTGTGAAGTCGCAGAAGAAATGTGTCTTCTCCCCTCGTGCCCAGCTAACCAGTAAATTTGTTATACAAAGCCATAGAGAGAATCACAATATAATCAAAAGACTAAATATAGATTGCTACAGATTTGATTTAGGAGTAGGACCTTACCAATTCTTCATCCAAACACATTAGCCTGATTAAGAATGAGCGTTAGAAAAGCCAGCCAAACCATCATTCACCATGACACCTGCATCAAACCATCTTGCTAAGCCATCATTTACCCATTTCAGCACCGCGGATGACAAAAATGCTGTAAAACTGCATTTTTGTAATCTGACTTTAGGGGTGAGCGTATTGCGTCAGTCAGTAATAAGCTTTTTAAAATGCAGATGCAGAGACCAGGGAGAATTTTTAAAAAATCATTTATTATGAAGGTTGAGCACCTAAAATCCTAGACAATTAAGTTGAAGTTAAATTCACCAAACATAAAGGTAATTTCCTGCAGGGACACAATTAAAGGGATGATGGTATATATTTCTTTCCCTCCTGAATGGACAGTGGTTTTTTTGGTGTGATAGGTAATTGATAGGTGTGGTAGGTAATTGATCCATAAAACAGTCCCTTGGGTTTACAGTTTCAAGCCCCCTTATCCTTCCGCCGCCCTCTGGGTCCTCTGCAGAGAAGGGCGGGATATAAATATAAATAAAAATTAAAAAAGCAGCCAAGAAATTAAAACCCAGCAGAACAAAACTTGGTATATAAACTGCTTGAGTATGTATAATTTGTACCTGAAGCACATCTCCTTCCATTTTAAGCTTCTCTACTCGAAAATAAGTGCAATTTGTTTTTGCTAATATGGGAATTGCAGTATTCAGGGGTGTCCCACCCACATTAAAAAATTTAAATGCAAAGTTAACTGAGTTTCATTCTCCAACCCCCCCACCCCAAAAAAAAAAGTTGCCAGAGGATTTAACTAACCTGCCTGTTTGTTATGTTAAGAGTAAGGGTGTGCAACCTTGACAACTTTTAAGACTCGTGGACTTCAACTCCCAGAATTCTAGGCATTGAAATCCACGAGCCTTAAAAGAACTTCAATTCCCAGAATCCTCTAGCCAGCCATGCTGGCTGAGGAATTCTGGGAGTGGAAGTCTTAAAGTTACCAAGGTCGGACACCCCTTTTGTTAATCACATTTGAAAAGTTGGTGTCTGTTTTTATTGACTTTTCTCTGTTCAGATGGGTTAATCACAAGCACAGCAAATTTTTGGATCATGTTGTTAGCCAGCCAAGGAAACGTATTATTCATAAAAACCCTGCCAATTTATTACTAAAACAAGAAAATCTCCAGAAACTCCAAAAACCACTCCCACTGCCCTAACTTTCAAATAGGAAATATATATATATATATATATATATGTAGACACACATACAATTAAGCAAAGGAGATTTGTTGACGTGGGGAGAAAAACGAATACAAAGTCATGTGGATTGGTTATTTTTTTTAAGTGCTGTTTCTTAAATAATAATACTAAATGCACACAAAGTGTTAAATATGTATATACTGTATTTCAAAAAAAAACAAACCTTAAAAAATCCTACAAAATGAACGGGGCACAAGATTGTTTTACAAGTCGAGCTGGCTACTTTTTAGTTTGTAAGTGGTTTTTAAAAGCCTTTTTTAACGTGTAATTTGCATGTTCTACTTTGATTGTATGTAAACATATTTTAGAGCAAAAATGTATTTGTATTTTATTGAATATAGAGGCGAGACGGAAAAAAAAACTTGTACATTTGTTTGAAATGTTCTTTTTGTAACGGTTTTTATTCATGAAGCATTTTTGTACATTTAAAAAAAAAACACGGATATGGACTTTGTTGTTATTTGAAAGTTAGGTACATCTGGCATGCTGAAATGTCATGCTTTTTTCATAATTGTAGATGTTGGTTTTTAAACAATTTTTTTCTAAAGAGGCTCTCTAGTCCGCTACCAAATCAGGTTAGCCCAGTATAGAGCACTTAACTATTAAAAGGGGGAAAAAAGGAGAGAAAAAAAGTTAATCCTATTCATATGTTATTCATTGTGTGAAATTAAAGGAATCCAAATCAGTCTGTTAAGTTGTGAATTCTTTTGTCTTATTTTTCCATCTGGTTCGCATCAGTTTTAATAGCTCCAACAGTAAAAATGCATATGGGCACCATGTCTATTTCATTTTTTTTTTCTTTTTCTTTCTTTTTGTGGTCGTGGATAAATCTGGTTTTCGGTTCTTTTCTTTGCCTTTTGGGCCCTTAAAAAAAAGAAAGAAAACCGAAATGTTTCTCCGGGGAAGGAAAATGGTAGCGTAGAGCCTCTGTTTTTCTCCGAGAACTGTGGCGAAATCTAGAAAGGACACGGATCTTTGGCTTCGGTGCCCCAATCGTTTTATGCGCCTTTCTGCTCAGATAAAGTGCAATAATTCGGGAGGGTTGTTTTGGTTTTTAACTTTACGGCCTCCCGAGAGTAGTGCCTGCGAAACCGTTAACAAATTTTGTAATTTGTTACGCGAATTTGAAATTTTCAGAGGCCCGGCACAAAAGGAAGTAGGATGAAGAGGGAAGGAGAAAACTTGAGCCTCAAGTCATGAAATTTGTTCTGGTTGAAACTTATTTGTTGGTTCCTGATCTGCAATGTCATATTACTTATGGTACATGGGTAGTTTAAAATGGGTCCCCAACCTTTTGGGCCTCAGGAACCACTAAATTCATAATTTTAAATCCCGCGGACCACTAATATGATCTGCCTAATGAGCAGCTGGATGGGCGTGGCTATGTGGTCATGTGACTGGGTGGGCGTGGCCAACTCACTGGTCTCTACTCGACCCTTACCTCCCAGCTACTCCTCGCCTGGGCTCCTTAGGGCCCCAACAGGAAGCAGTTATTGGAGCTAAGCAACCACCATGAGAAAGAGTTAGCAAAACAGCTCAGTTCAAATTGGATCTGACCGAGAAGGAGGCTCAACAGAAGCACCTCATTGAGGACTACGAGCATAGGCTTTCCAAGAGGAGGAAAGAGCTGCGGGAGTGCAAGGCTAGGTACTGGCGGGCTGAGATGGTCAGCCAGCTCCAGGCCCTGATACCGTCCCTCTGGAACGAGGCCCTCTGGCTCTTCGCCACCAGCGGTGCTTCCCTCCAGCCTTCGCCCAAAGCCCCCCACCAGGAGGCTGAAGCAGACCCCAAGTCAGGATTTCTTCCCTCCCCTGACCCACACAAAAAGACCCTGAAGGGGGAGACTGCAGCAACACAAGCGTTCATTGCACGTATTCAGCCCAGGGGTCGTAGTTTGAGGACCCCTGATTTAGTTCAATAGAAAAAATGCAAATAATTTCTCTGCAGACCACCACATTTCCTCGTGGACCACCAGTTGGTGGCCGCTGCTTTAAAAAGTAATTGATAGACAGGATTACTTGAAATACAGATTCACCCAGTTAGCCTGATCCAGCAGGAGTTGTTGCTAAATGCTAAATGAGTCATAAAAGTGAGCAGTCTAATGCTTATTCAGCAACTGGACAAGGGGTAGACAAGAATATTATCCCTTAATATTTGCAAACTTTCTCCCTGCACCATCACAGGCGAAGCCCTCTTATTACCAATACAATACAATACAATAGCAGAGTTGGAAGGTACCTTGGAGGTCATCTAGTCCAACCACCTGCCTAGGCAGGAAGCCCTATACTGTTTCAGACAAATGTCTATCCAACATCTTCTTGAAGACTTGCAGTGTTGGGGCATTCACAACTTCTGGAGGCAACTTCTGTTCCACTGATTAATTGTTCTAACTGTCAGGAAATTTCTCCTCAGTTCTAAGTTGCTTCTCTCCTTGATTAGTTTCCACCCATTGCTTCTTGTTCTGCCCTCAGGTGCCTTGGAGAATAGCTTGACTCCCTCTTCTTTGTGGCAACCCCTGAGATATTGCTATGTCTCCCCTAGTCCTTCTTTTCATTAAACTAGACATACCCAGTTCCTGCAACCGTTCTTCATATGTTTTAGTCTCCAGTCCCCTAATCCTCTTGGTTGCTCTTCTCTGCACTCTTTCTAGAGTCTCCACATCTTGTTTATATTGTGCCGACCACAACTGGATGTAATATTCCAAGTGTGGCCTTACCAAGGCCTTATAAAGTGGTATTGATTCTATCCCTCTGTTTATACAGCCTAGAACTGTGTTGGCTTTTTTGGCAGCTGCTGCACATGGCTGGTTCCTATTTAAATGGTTGTCTACTAGGACTCCAAGATCCCTTTCACAGTTACTGCTATTGAGCAAGGTACCACCTATACTGTACCTGTGCATTTCATTTTTGTTGCTTAAATGTAGAAGCTTACTCTTTTCGCCATTGAATTTCACTTTATTAGATAGTGCCCAATGTTCAAGTTTGTCAAGATCCTTCTGTATCTTAAGCCTCTCTTCTGGAGTGTTGGCTATTCCTGCCAGCTTCGTTAGTTCTCGTTGAGCAACAACATTCTGGGTAAGCGAGAAGGTCATTAAACGAATCGCGTGACCACACTAGATTTGCAACCTCAGAATCACTAAGAAAAACCACTTGTGGCCAGTAAGCAAGGCTACAGGTACTCCTCCTTAATGACCACAATTTCTGTTGCTAAGCAAGACCATTGTTAAGTGAGTTTTGCCCCATTTTATGACATTGCTAAGTGAATCACCTTTTTGTCAAGTTAGCCACACGGTTGCAAAGTGAATCTGTCAAAAGGTCACCAACCCCAGGACACGGCAACTGTCATACATATGAGCCAGTTGCCAGGGATCTGAATTTTGATAATGTCACCCTGGGGAAGCTGCTACGGTTGTATGTATGGAGAATGATCATAAGTCACTTTTTCTTAGTGCCATTGTAACTGCGAACCGCCACTAAACAGACAGTTGGAAGTCAAGGAATGACGAATGGGAATATATTAATGCAGCTGCTAATTCTGCTCCTCCTAAAGCAGGGGTGTTCAAATTTGGGAACTTTAAGACTTGTAGACTTCAACTCCCAGAATTCCCCAGCCAGGAAGCCCCCATATTTCATTATAATTATTTGTTGTGGCCCAGTCGGCTCCGGATGAGCTGTTGATGGATTCCTCTAGTGAGGAGTTCTATGAGTCTACTCTAGAGGAGGAGGCTGAGAGTGAGAGAGCAGAGAGCCCGGCTAGGCATCAGGAGGCACATGGGGCTTGGTGTAGTGGGGAGGAGGAAGCCCAGTTTGTCCCTGATGTCAGGCTAAGAAGGATTGAGAGGAGGCAACATCAATTAGCAGAAAGACGCAACTGGAAAAGATAATGAGTATCAGCTGCCTAATTGACCGACCCCTCCCAAGAGGCTTTAAAAGAAAGCCTCTGTGAAGAGTAGGTTTGCAGGAAACAACGTATCATCTGAAGAGTCAAAGCTTTCATGTGTGTCAAGTTCTTGCGTTAAGAATCTTCAGGCCTAGTCAAGGTCAGTCCGGGCAAGCTGCCAAGTATCAGTCAGTTTAGTCATTTGTCTTGTGAAGGAGGGAGTCAGAACAATTATTTACTTGAAATCATCCCTTTTTTAAGTTTAATTCCTGTTATTAATTTATCACTTGTTGCCATACTCCAAAATTTATTATACCACTCATTTCTTGGAATATCCCAATTTTGTCCCCAATATTTAGCCCTCACTAATCTAGCTGCCATTATCAAATTTACAATCAGTTCCTTTTTTGTTTCATTTATATCCGGTTTTCCACCAGCAACAGTCATGCAATTCTTGGTGACCCCTCTAGATTTACATTCAACCGTGCTCTAATTTCTCTAACCACCATATCCCATATTTTTTGTGCCCTTTCACAATCCCACCACATATGTTTGTATGTCTCAACCTCTTTCTTGCACCTCCAACAAATACGTGGATGTTTAGTGTTAAGGGATCTCTCCCTTGGGAGACAGAAAGTTGTGCAGCCGAATGTGCAGGTAGAGAAACGTTGCTAATATATACACAGACACTGCTAGTAAAAACAATTTTACTGGTGTTGTAAAACTAAACTACTGCTTCACAAGCAGTGATAGTACATAGTTAGTCAAACAAAGTCCTTAACAAACAAACACTTGCTTACAGTCACAATCTACAATTCTTTCTTCTTACTTCTTCAAACAGTCAATCACAGCGAGCAGTCAGGTAGCAATCAGCAGAGATATTGAGCAGAGAGAGAGTATGCACTCTCCTGACTTCCTCCTATTGCCGAGATAATTACAGTCTCTAATTGCATTCAATTGCATTCCAACATCCTTAAAGAAACAAAGCCCATTTGTCATCATGGTATTATATATTTCCCAACCAACACCAGGAGTCTACGCCTAACATTCTTGATTTAATTTACGTGGTGTTAGCTACCACCTCCATATCACTTTATATCCATAGATAACTCAACATTGGTGTTTAAATTACATGGTTTTTCCATGCTGCGGTCACCGTCCATTATGTGCCTTACGGTCACAAACTAAACCAGACTTTCTCAAGTACGGAAAGCATCGATGACAGCAGATTTGATGATTTGAAAAGGAAGGGAAAAAAGTCAGGCCGTGAATAAGTCTGTGGTGATTTTTTTTTTAATCACTTAGTTTTCCACACGAATGCTTTGCCCTTTATTTAGGCTCATTAAGCCCACACAGCCATAATATGGAGGAGTTAATGGCCATTGTTCCTATTTCCCCAGGGAGGTAGAAGTATCGTTTGTCTTTCAAGCAGAGGAGACCAGAAGGGAATTCAAACAGGATGGGTCATGGTGAAGCTCCAGCAAACAAATTAGAATAGAATAGAATAGAATAGAATAGAATAGAATAGAATAGACAGGGTTGGAAGGGAACTTGGAGGTCTTCTAGTCCAACCCCCTGCTTAGGCAGGAAACCCTCCACCACCTCAGATAGAAAGAAGGCTATCCAACATCTTCTTAGAGACTTCCAGTGTTGGATCATTCCCAACTTCTGGAGACAAGTTGTTCCACTGATTAATTGTTCTCACTGTCAGAAAATTTCTCCTCAGTTCTAAGTTGCTTCTCTCCTTGATTAGTTTCTATCCATTGCTCCTTGTCCTGCCTTCAGGTGGTTTGGAGAATAGCTTGACTCCCTTTTTTTTTTGGCAACCCCTGAGATATTGGAAGATGCTATCATGTCTCCCCTAGTCCTTCTTTTTATTAAACTAGACATACCCAGTTCCTGCAACCGTTCTTCATATGTTTTAGCCTCCAGTCCATTTGATGTTAAGATTTCTCCAAGAGGTTCACAAGATGTTTTTTTTAATTCTTCAGTCGTTAAATTGTGTCTGACTTTTTGTAACCCCAATGGCCACAGCACGTCATCGCACACATATACCTGTCCTCCACAACAGTAGTGAAATTCCTTTTTTTTTTTACTACCGGTTCTGTGGCCATGGCTTGGTGGTCATGGCAGGGGAAGGATACTGCAAAATCTCCATTCCCTCCCTACTCCATGGGAAGGATACTGCAAAATCTCCATCCCCCCCCCCAACTCCAGGGGAAGGATACTGTAAAATCTCCATTCCCTCCCCACTCCTGGGGAAAAGCTACTGCAAAATCCCCATTCCTACCCCACTCTGGGACAAGTCAGAGGTGGTATTTGCCGGTTCTCCAAACTACTCAAAATTTCTGCTACCGGTTCTCCAGAACCTGCTGAATTTTACCTGCAGCTTCAGCTTCTCGCCGACAGATCAACAAATTAGGTAGCATCATCAGTGCAGCACTGATGATGTTACCTAGTTGGGTAATAAAACGTCTGCTAGAAGACAACCAAGCTCAGAGAGCACCAAGGACACTACTACAGTTCTCTTCCTTTTCCTCCTCCTCCTTCTACTCCAGAAACCCCACTACCTTCTAGCACTGATGATGTTACATGGTTGGGTCATGAAAAGTCTGCAAGAAACATAACACTGGGATGTATAGGTAGTCCTTGAGCTGCAACAGTGTGTTTAGCAAAGGCTCAAATTTATAAAATGACTTACAACTTATGTTTTCCACATTTACGACTGTTGCAGGCCCCCCCCCCCCATGGTCACGTGATACAAAATCAGACGCCTGGAACATTCCTACCCTATGTGGTAGAAAATTCGGAAATGGTTGGAAGAAATTATGGAGCAAAAAATAGAACTGAAACCAGAAGTGTTCTTATTAGGACTACTAGTCGTACTCGGCCATGCGTTGCTGTGGCCCAGTCTGGTTAAATAGCCAACCAATCTGTGTGTAGATGTATACCTGCACAAACAAACACATAAACACAACCACTGTATAACCCCCAATCTACCTACCTACTCCCTTTCTCCCTCTCTCCCTCTACCTACCTACCTACTGTATTTCTCCCTCTCCCTCTCTATCCTTCTACCTACCTACCTACCTACCTACCTACCTACCTACCTACTGCATTTTCCCCTCTCTCTCTCTGTCCCTCTATGGGCCTCCTGGGAGTGTGCTATCCTCTGTGCCTTGTTTTGGGCCTAATAGGCCTCCATACAGTGTGTAACATTGGAGGCTTATTCAGTTGCTGAGGAAACGACTGTTGGAAATGTGAGGGGTGTGTGCATGAAGCATCATAAGAAGCAGCCAGGTGAGAGGAGCTACAGGGAGGTGAAAACCTGAGAAGTGCGTACCTTTTACGTTTGTGCTGCTTGCACATGACACACATGCCAGCCACAAAAAATATATGTATGATTGTTACTACCTTTCTTAGCAACATTGTGTGAAAGTTTGGTGGTGATTGGTGCAGTACTTTCTGAGATTAGCGATTTTGCACAAACTATTTTAAAATTTTATTTATATAGATTAGATGAAAAAGTGGATAATCAATTTCAATACATAATACTACACATACTCACTGCAGCCAGGATTGCTTTCGCACAAAACTGGGAAAAAATAAATACTCCCACAGACGAAACAATATTTAGATATGTACTCGAATGTGCAGAGATAGACAAAAGAGCCATAGAACTAAAAGAAAGAGAAGAGTCGGACTTCTATAAAATATGGCATAGAATTTATAAGTGGCTAGAAAACAGAAGCCAAAATAGAAAATGTAAATATAAAGGTGATATAAATAATCAAAATTGTTATAAGTGTTACTACTAATTATAGGACAAAGTAAAAGCAATAGGAAGGCACTACAGAATGGAGAACTATAAAGGCTAAACATGAAAGCCGATACGGAAGGCTGTATAATCAAATGTGCAGACGACACCAAGCTGGCAGGAATAGCCAACACTCCAGAAGAGAGGCTTAAGATACAGAAGGATCTTGACAAACTGGAGCATTGGGCACTATCTAACAAAATGAAATTCAATGGTGAAACGAGTAAGGTTCTACATTTAGGCAAGAAAAACAAAATGCGCAGGTGCAGTATAGGTGATACCTTGCTCAATAGTGGTAACTGTGAGAGGGATCTTGGAGCCCTAGTGGACAACCATTTAAATATGAGCCAGCCATGTGCAGCAGCTGCCAAAAAAGCCAACACAGTTCTAGGCTGCATAAACAGAGGGAGAGAATCAAGATCACGAGAAGTGTTAATACCACTTTGTAAGACCTTGGTAAAGCCACACTTGGAATACGACATCCAGTTTTGGTTGCTATAATGTAAAAAAGATGTGTAGAAAGAGTGCAGAGAAGAGCAACAAAAATGATTAGGGGACGGGAGGCTCAAACATATGAAGAATGGTTGCAGGAACTGGGTATGTCTAGTTTAACAAAAAGAAGGACTAGGGGAGACATGATAGCAGTGTTCCAATATCTCAGAGGCTGCCACAAAGAAGAAGGAGTCAAACTATTCTCCAAAGCACCTGAGGGCAGAACAAGAAGCAATGGGTGGAAACTAATCAAGGAGAGAAGCAACTTAGAACTGAGGAGAAATTTCCTGACAATTAGAACAATTAATCAGTGGAACAACCTGCCTCCAGAAGTTGTGGATGGCCCAACACTGCAAGTCTTTAAGAAGATGTTAGATAGCCATTTGTCTGAAATGGTATAAGGTTCCTGCCCACGCAGGGGGTTGGACTAGAAGACCTACAAGGTCCCTTCCAACTCTGCTATTGTATTGTATTAAGACCATTGTTAAGGATTATGGGTTCCTTGATGCTATGGAGCTATGGACCCCAGACCACCCCAATGATGCCGTCCAGGTTATGTCCCGGTGTTTGGAGGCCGTACAGATCTGGATGGGTAGCAACAAACTCAAGCTCAACCCGTCCAAGACTGAGTGGCTGTGGCTTCCGGCGCCCCGATTCAGCCAGATTATTCCAACTCTGGCCATTGGGGGCGAAACACTGGCCCCCGTGGAGAGGGCGCACAATTTGGGTGTCCTCCTGGACTCCCGGCTGTCTATGGATGACCATGTGGCGGCCGTGGCCAGGGGGGCGTTTCATCAGGTACGCCTGATGTGCCAATTGCGCCCCTTACTGGACCGGGGTGCCTTACGCACAGTCACTCAAGCACTCGTCACGTCTCGACTCGACTACTGTAATGCTCTCTACATGGGGCTTCCCTTGAGGTGCACCCGAAAGCTACAGCTAGTCCAGAATGCAGCCGCGCGGGTGATTACGGGAGCGCCTAGACACTCCCACATAACACCGATCCTGCGTGAGCTGCACTGGCTTCGCTTCCTGCCTAGGCAAGGGATTGGACTAGATGACCTCCAAGATCCCTTCCAACTCTGCTATTGCATTGTATAACCTCTTCTTTAAATCCTCCACTCATGGAGCACCCACAACGTCTGGAGGCAGGCTGTTCCACTGGTTAATTGTTCTCACAGTTAGGAAATTCCTCCTTAGCTCTAGGTTGCTTCTCTCCTTGGTTAGTTTCCATCCATTCTTCCTTGTCCTGTCTTCTGGGGAGTTGGAGAATAAGTTGACCTCCTCATCTTCGTTGCAACCCCATAGATATCGGAAGACTGCTATCATGTCACCCCTGGTCCTTCTTTTCATTAATTTAGACATACCCAGTTCCAGTTTTGAGGAAAATGGGTCTTGGAAAAAGAACAAGCTGACAGATGGCCTTTAGGTTCAGCTGGGGTTGAAGAAGATGGAAGATAAGAAGCCCAGAAGATCAAAGATTTGCCTGCCAAAGCACTAAGCAGCCAGGCATTCATCCTCTGCTCAGCAGGAGAGCGGATGGCACCCTGCCAGTTAATTAAACCAGCTCTTCCCTTAAATCTAGAGCAGCACATAAGCATATTTCTAGGAATTAGGGGCTGAAGGCATTCACATCAGTTAGGAATTCACATGTGTTGGGCACCCGTTATGTTGAAATCTGGTGTCTTTAGTAATGCTTTGGACACAAGGGGGGGTGGATTAAAAGCCCCATAAGGTAATTTTATTGAGTCTATAATTTTATTGAGTCTATGGCACACGTGCCATAGGTTGCCTCTCACAGGTTCGGCAACCATTTGTCTGAAATGGTATAGGGTCTCCTGCCTGAGCAGAGTGTTGGACTTGAACGAGTGTTGGCGACCTGCGGCTCTGGAAAGAAAGAGAGAAACGAGAAAAGGATGGAGGGAGAGAATGAGAGAGAGGAAAGAGAGAGAGAGAGAGAAACAAATGAGAGAGAGAATGGAGAGAGAAATGATAGAGAGCTGGAGGGAGAGAATGAGAGAGAGGGAAAAGAGAGGGAAACAGAAAAATGAGAAAAGAAATGAAGGAAGGAAAGAAGGGAGGGAGGAAGAATGAAAAAAGAAAGAAAGAGAGAGGGGCAAGAGGCAAAAGAAAAACAGAAATGAAAGGGAGGGAGAGAAAGAAACAAGAGAAAGAAAAGGGGAGAAAAAGAGAAATGAGAAAATGATGGAGAGAGAGTATGAGAGAGAGGAAAAAAGAGAAACATGAGGGAGAGAATGGAGGGAGGGGAGAGGGAGAGAGAAATGAGAGAGCTGTAGGGAGACAATGCAAGAGAGGGAAAAGAGAAACAAATGAGAAAGAAGGGGAAGAGAGAGAGAGAAAAGAAAGAAAGAAAGAAAGAAAGAGGGAGAGGAAAAAGAGAAAAAGAGAAAAGAGAGAAAGAGAAAGAGAGAGGGAGAGGGAGAAAAGAAAGAAAGAAAGAAAGAAAGAGAAAGGGGAGAGAGAGAGAGAGAGAGAGAGAGAGAGAGAGAGAGAGAGAGAGAGAGAGAGAGACCCATTTCCCACAGAAAACGCCTGGAGCCACAAAACCTGAGTAAGTGTGGCTAGGAGGGAGTGGTCATGTGACTGAGTGGGAGTGACATTGAGTTGGCCACGCCCATCCAGGTTTTGTGGCTTCCAGTGTTTTCTTTTTTGTGGGAAATGGGTCCAAATGGCTCTTTGAATGTTTAAGGTTAGAGAGCCCTGGACTAGAAGGTCTTCCAAGATCCCATCCAACTGTGTTATTTGGGTTAAAAGCACCTTGGTGAATCTTCTACTAAATCTCACTCAGAATCTCCGATGCCTGCTGGGAGCACCAGGTACCCTTCCGGTACGGTGCTCCAGAGGGCCCGCCCACCCGCTTGTACTCCTTACTGGTATTTGAGCTGTTTGCGGCTTCTGCGCACGGAGTGTACAGCACATGCGTAGTGCTCCGCTGAGTAGCTGGAGCGTCGTGGAGGATCACAGACAGTAAGTACACATGCGAGCGCTGGGCGCAATCGTGGTGGACGCCCAGCCCCATTGCACCATACCGGTTGCAAAGGGATCCAGAAGCCACCACTGCTTTGAACGGTCAATGAGTAAACTGTTATAAGTTGAGGACTACTTATACCAAATACCTGAGTTGGAAGGGATCTTGGAGGTCTTCTAGTCCACCTCTCTGCCCGAGAAGGAGACCTTATATTCTTCTCTTTATTTCTCCAGCACAACGTATATCTGGATCCATGCCTAGCAAGAACACATTTTCTGTGTCAAAACCCCAACTGCATCTATAAACTGATGGGGACTGAACTCCTTGCAACTAATCAGGAAAGGGACCTTGGTGTCCTGGTGGACAGCTCAATGAAGGTGTCAACCCAGTGTGCCGCAGCAGTGAAAAAAGCAAACTCATTGCTAGGGATCATTAGGAAGGGTATAGAAAATAAGTCAGCAAGTGTCATTTTGCCTCTTTATAAATCTATGGTGAGGCCCCATCTGGAGTATTGTGTACAGTTCTTTGTCACCATACCTTCAGAAGGATATTATGGAAATGGAAAAGGTGCAGAGGAGGGCAACCAGAAGGATTAGGGGGCTGGAGCACCTTCCTTACCATCTGAGGCTGCAACGGCTGGGCCTCTTCACTCTAGAACGACGGCGCCTGAGAGGTGACCTGATTGAAGTCTATAAAAGCATGCACAGTGTGGACAAAGTAGAAAAGGAAAAACTGTTTTCCCTATCGCACAACACTAGAACTAGGGGGCACTCCATGAAACTTTTGGAAGCTAGACCTCAAACAAATAAGAGGAAGGACTTTTTCACCCAGAGGATCACTGGTCTATGGAACTCCCTGCCAGAAGAAGGGGTGACAGCTGTCAGCCTCGACACCTTTAAGAAAGAATTAGACGAGTTCATGCAGAACAAGGGTATCCATGGCTATCATGATGGATGCCTAAGGACACCCTCCGGGATGGAGAGATAGGCAGGATATCTCTCAATGCCATTTGCAGGGAATCATAAGCAGGTGAAGACATCTGCTTGGGAAGACCCTGAAGCAAATGGGGAGCCACTGTGTGAGACAGAATGCTGGACCAGATGGGCTGTGGCCTGTTCCAGCAAGGCTATTCTTATGTTCTTATGTTCTTATGTTCTACCCTTTTTATTGACTTACTATCAACTGTAAATCCACTAAGCCTAATTTTAAACTTCTTCTTTGAATATTTAGCATTAACGGAGCATTCTCTTTTTTCATTTTTTGGGGTGGTTTTTTTTTTTTGCTTTTAAAACAAGCTTTTGGAAGTCTTAACAAAGCCATGTCATCATCGTTTCTTTGCGGTATCATCTCTTCCAATCCTACCATCCTTTTAATTTATTCACTGAATAAATTAAACCGATGCCAGGACAATATGCATCCTTGTTTCTCTCCCTTTCTATTCAGCACTATTAAGTTTCTCACAAACCGGCTCCTACAATGGCTTGTTCCCTGGAAGAGCTCTTCAGAATAATTCCGGTTTTCTAGCCAGCCTAGGAACCTCAATATCTTCCACATTCTGGCAAAGGATGCCGAAGGATGGATGTGAATTGGACTGCTGCCTACTTTATCTCACTTTTTACAACAGCTGAGTTAATTTTTGAAACTCCCCCGATTAATTGTTTTAACTGTCGGGAAATGTCTCTGGTTTTTCTAGGTCGGATCTTCCTTTTAATGATCTTCCAGCCGTTACTTCTTGTCCTGCCCTCTGAGGCTTTGGACAATAGGATAACAAAATAACCAAGTTGGATGGGACCTTGGAGGTCTTCTGGTTCAACTCCCTGCTTAAGCAGGAGACCCCATAGCATTGCATTGGGTTGTTCAGTCTCTTCTGAAAAACCTCCACCCACATCTTCTGAAAGCAAGTGGTTCCCATGGATTAATTGTTCTCGCTGGCTGATAATTTCTCCTTAAATTCCAGGTTGCTTCTCTCTTTGATTAGTTTCCATCCCTTGCTCTTCTTGAAAGCTTCCAATGGTGAAGCTCCCAGAACTTCTGAATGCAACACTTCTGTTCCATTGATTGATTGTTCTCACTGTTTCTCATTTCCAGGTTGAATCTCTCCTGGGTCAGTTTCCATCCATTATTCCTTGTCCTGCCTTCAGGTTTATTAGTTTAGTTTAGTTTATTTTCAATTTATATACCGCCCTTTTCACCAAAAAGGGACTCAGGGCGGGGCACAGAAAGGTAAAACCCCACAATATACAAAATTTAAAAAACAATTAAACCAATACAGCTGTGCTAAAATTGAATAAATAGTTAAAACCCATAAATAACGAATTAAAATATTCCCTAGTCTATGTCAGGCCGACTAGATGAAAGAAATGAGCTTTTACCATCCGACGGAAGAGTCGTAGGTCCGTGATGGTGCGGATATCGGGGGGAAGGTCGTTCCAGAGCGTCGGACCCACCACAGAGAAGGCTCTTCCTCTGGGGGTCGCCAGTCGGCATTGACCGGCTGACGGCACCCTGAGAAGGCCAACTCTGTGAGAGCGGACAGGTCGAAGGGGGGAATGTGGTAGGAGGCGGTCTCTCAAGTAACCAAGACCCGTGCCATGGAGCACTTTGAAGATGGTAACTACGACCTTGAAGCGCACCCGGAAGACCACAGGCAGCCAGTGCAGCTCACGCAGGAGAGGTGTTACATGGGAGTAACGAGAGACTCCCAGAATCCCCTGCGCGGCTGCATTCTGCACTAGCTGAAGCCTCCGGGTGCACCTCAGGGGGAGCCCCATGTAGAGGGCGTTGCAGTAGTCTAGGCGGGAAATAATGCAGTAGTCTAGGAGGGGGCTTTGGAAAATAAGTTGACCCCTCCCTCTTCCTTGTGGCAGCCCCTCAAATATTGGACCACTGCTATCCTAGTCTTTCTTTTCATTAAACCATAAATACTCAACGCTACCCAGACTTTTTTTTTGAAATGCTACTCATTTTTTTTTTTTGCAAGCTATTTCAAAACATCTCTGGCACGAGAGAGGGGTATATTAATTGCTTCAATAAGCAAAGAAATTGGAGGCATTTCCAAACTTTATCCTGAAGCATCAAATGTGGAGATTTTCTTTCCAGGAACATGCTTAACATTTTCCATTAGTCAACCTGGCCACAGAGAAATTCTTTAGCTTTGCCTGGTAATACATAAAAATGTCCAATAGGATGGACAGAACTTAACTGCCTTTCGACATGCTACAGAATTCCTGGAAGCCTGGCATGTTGACAAATTGGCCATCAAGATATTGGCCATCGATGGACACACAAATATAAACAACTTCTACACACTGTGCAAAAGAGACAATCCATGAGCCAAAGATGGGGGGGGGGAACCAAAACATTTCCCCACCAGCAATGAACACCCAGAAGAGCAAAGATTAACACCAATATAGAAGAGATGGAAGGGACCTTGGAGGTCTTCTAGTCCACCCCCCTGCATAAGCAGGAGACTCTATAGCAGTGATGGCTAACTTTTTTGTCACCACGTGCCGAAATAATAATAATAATAATAATAAATTTTATTTGTATACCGCTTCTTCTCCCCAAAGGGACTCGGAGCGGTGCACAGGGAATAAAAAACCAATATAAAATACATAGAAAGATAAATAGTTAAAATACGAATTAAACAATTGTCCCTGCGCTAAAATCCCCTAAATTAAATTACACTAAAAACCCCTAAAACCCTATCGAAAGATGGAAGACTAACCTAGGCCGGCCAAGCAGAAAAAGTGTGTTTTCAATTTTTGACGGAAGGAGCGGAGGTCCATGGTTGTTCTAATTTCGGGGGGAAGGTCGTTCCAGAGGGCTGGGCCCGCCACAGAGAAGGCCCTTCCCCTGGGCGTCGCCCGCTGGCATAGCTTAGTGGACGGCACCCAGAGAAGCCCCTCTCTGTGGGAGCGAATCGGCCGCAGGGATGTATGGGGCAGGATCCGATCCCGCAAATAACTAGGTCCCGAGCCATGGAGCGCTTTAAAGATGGTAACTAACACCTTGAAGCACACCCGAAAGACAACAGGCAGCCAATGCAGCTCGCGCAAGAGCGGTGTTATGTGGGTAAACCTAGAGGTTCCCATTATTGCTCGCGTGGCTGCATTCTGGACAAGCTGAAGTCTTCGGGTGCAAGGCACATGCAATCTACCCCCCATGCATGTGTGCATGACCCCCCTGCTCCCCCCTGCATGCACGCAGCCCCACGCATGGACCACATTCCCTACGCATTCACACGCATCTCCCACATGCTCCCTGCCCAGTGATGAGCAACAGCTTGAAGGCAAGCTGTTCTACCGGTTGATTGTTCTCACTGTCAAGAAATTTCTCCTTAGTTCTGGGTTGGTTTTTCTCCTTGATTAGTTTCTATCCATTGTTTCTTGACTTGCCTTCTGGTGCTTTGGAGAATAGCTTGACTCCCTCTTCTTTGGGGCCATTCCTTAATGCAACCCTCTTCCTTATTTCTTTGCAGTTTGGCTCATCAACATGTTTTGAGTGATGTATGGGACTTGAGAAGTGCTTTAGAGAAGAAAGAGCTGAGCTAAAAGGCCCTTTTAAAATTTTCCAGCTAATTTGTGGGCAGAGGTACAGAATCAAGATCGCGTCAAGTGTTAATACCACTTTATAATGCCTTGGTAAGGCCACATTTGGCATACTGCATTCAGTTTTTGTTAAGTTTGTGATGTAAAAAAGATGTTGAGACTCTAGAAAGAGTGCAGAGAAGAGCAACAAAGATGATAAGGGCAGGGGTCTCCAACCTTTGCAACTTTAAGTCTGAAGGACTTCAGCTCCCAGACTTCTCCAGCCAGCTTTGCTGGGAGCTGAATTCTGGGAGCTGAAGTCCTTCAGACTTAAAGTTGCAAAGGTTGGAGACCCATGGATTAGGGCAGAGGTCTGCAAAGTTGGCTCTTTTAAGATTGGTGGACTTCAACTCCCAGATCTGGCCCATTGAGCTGCCCTGGAAACATCAAAGGATCAGCCGGCGGTGCCTCTGCCAATGAAAATAGAGCTCAAGAGGGCTATACGTGGCCCTGCCGAGCTCCGTTCTCAGCTGTGGTGGCCTCCTGTAACTCTTTGCCAGTGAAAATAGAACTCGGAAGAGCCGCGCATGGCCCTCCCGAGCTTCGTTTTCACTGGCAGAGAGCTCAGGTCACCACAGCGCCCCTGACACAAGTGACATTGCGCTGGCCAATCCCACCCCTTCCATGCCCACTCCTTGAGGTCAAACACAATCCTGATATGGCCCTCAATAAAATCGTGTTTGACACCCCTTTTCTTTTTGTTATTGTTCAAAGTATTGAAGCGGGCAAGAGATGATGGATAAATGTTTGGTTTTTTTACTGTTGCTTTAATTCCCTTTTCATTTTCCCTCTCTCTCTCTTTTTTAAAGTGTAGCAATTAGAACATAAGAACATAAGAACAGCCTTGCTGGAACAGGCCACAGCCCATCCAGTCCAGCATTCTGTCTCACACAGTGGCTCCCCATTTGCTTCAGGGTCTTCCCAAGCAGATGT
This sequence comes from Rhabdophis nuchalis, assembly GCA_039707465.1. Classification (NCBI taxonomy): domain Eukaryota; kingdom Metazoa; phylum Chordata; class Lepidosauria; order Squamata; family Natricidae; genus Rhabdophis; species Rhabdophis nuchalis. The sequence continues at coordinate 239,780,011 of CM077644.1, read as the reverse complement.
CTTCACCTGCTTGTGATTCCCTGCAAATGGCATTGAGAGATATCCTGCCTATCTCTCCAACCCGGAGGGTGTCCTTAGGCATCCATCATGATAGCCATGGATACCCTTGTTCTCCAGGAACTCGTCTAATCCTTTCTTAAAGGTGTCAAGGCTGACAGCTGTCACCACTTCTTCTGGCAGGGAGTTCCATAGACCAGGGATCCTCTGGGTGAAAAAGGACTTCCTCTTATTTGTTTGAGGTCTAGCTTCCAAAAGTTTCATGGAGTGCCCCCTAGTTCTAGTGTTGTGCGATAGGGAAAGCAGTTTTTCCTTTTCGACTTTGTCCACACCGTGCATGATTTTATAGACTTCAATCAGGTCACCTCTCAGGCGCCGTCGTTCTAGAGTGAAGAGGCCCAGCCGTTGCAGCCTTAGATGGTAAGGAAGGTGTTCCAGCCCCCTAATCCTTTCGGTTGCCCTCCTCTGCACCTTTTCCATTTCCGTTGACTGTCGAAGCTTTATTTTTTTATGCATTTAGCGATCTCTTGCCACCAATGACTCAAGTACATTGCACAAGTACAGTATAGATGGTACCTTGCTCAATAGTAGCAACTGTGAGAGGGATCTTGGAATCCTAGTGGACAACCATTTAAATATGAGCCAGCAGTGTGCAGCAGCTGCCAAAAAAGCCAACACAGTTCTAGGCTGCATAAACAGAGGGATAGAATCTAGATCACGTGAAGTGTTAATGCCACTGTATGGTGCCTTGGTAAGGCCACACTTGGAATACTGCATACAGTTTTGGTCGCCACGATGTAGAAAAGACGTGGAGACTCTGTAAAGGGTGCAGAGAAGAGCAACCAAGATGATTAGGGGACTGGAGACTAAGACATATGAAGAACGGCTGCAGGAGCTGGGTATGTCTAGCTTGATGAAGAGAAGGACCAGGGGAGACATGATAGCAGTGTTCCGATATCTCAGAGGGTGCCACAAAGAAGAGGGAATCAAACTATTCTCCAAGGCACCTGGGGGCAGGACAAGAAGCAATGGGTGGAAACTAATCAAGGAGAGAAGCAACTTAGAACTAAGGAGAAATTTCCTGACAGTTAGAACAATTAACCTCTGGAACAGCTTGCCTCCAGAAGTTGTGAATGCCCCAACCCTGGAAGTCTTTAAAAAGATGTTAGATAGCCATTTGTCTGAAATGGTATAAGGTTCCTGCCCACACAGGGGGTTGGACTAGAAGACCTACAAGGTCCCTTCCAACTCTGCTATTGTATTGTATTGTATTGTATGAGACTCTACCCCCATTAACAACCCTTGGCAAATCCCCTTTTCAATTTTAAAAAAAAAGAAAGAATATTCAATGTTCCTAATTCACTTCCTTCCTCTCCCAGTTCGCTGCCAACCAAATCCTGTAAGACGAGAGCGAGTAAAAAAAAAAAAAAGGAGAAGCATGAAACACATTTGACTGAGTTGGCAACATCGGGCTATTTGCGTCAGAATGAACTAATCTCCAATAAAACAGAAAGTCCAAGTAACATAATGTACCCTTTTCAGATGCTCTTTTGAAGTTCTTGTTCCTTGCTGCCGCTTGCCTGGGACTTGGAAAGGTCAATAGATTTATGGACAAACAGTTATTTGTAAGAGGGTTCTCAGACCTCAAGTTAAAAAAAAAAAGAGGGACAATTTTAGCCGACGATCAACAACCAGAAACATTAATGCTTTTTTTTTTTTAATTATTTACAAACATACAAAATACACACAGAGATAACTTAGACGTACGCTACATTTATTTGATGGTCTCCATTTACTGTATTTTTCCGAGTATAAGACGCACCCTTTTCCCTCAAAAAAGAGGCTGAAAATCTGGGTGCATCCCTGCGGCCGATTCGCTCCCACAGAGAGGGACTTCTCTGGGTGCCGTCCACTAGGCTGTGCCAGCGGGCGACGCCCAGGAGAAGGGCCTTCTCTGTGGCGGGCCCAGCCCTCTGGAATGACCTTCCCCCCGAAATTAGAACAACCACGGACCTCCGCTCCTTCCGTCAAAAACTTAAAACACACTTTTTCTGTCTGGCCGGCCTGGGTTAGTCTCCGTCTATTAGGATTTTAGGGGATTTTAGTCAATCTATAATTGGGGATTTTAGCGCAGGGATAATTTTAGTTTAATTTGTTTTTACCTATTCTATTTATGTATTTTATAGCTATTTTAATTCTCCCTGTGCACCGCTCCGAGTCCCCTCGGGGAGAGGATGCGGTATAAAAAAAAATAAAAAAATAAAAAAATAAAAAATACACTGAATACAGCATTTTTTTGCCTATAGAAACCCCGACCCCTTCACCAAAATGGCTGTGCAGAGCCTTTAGGAGGCTTCCAGAGAGCTCCTGGGGACTGGGGAAGGCAGAAATGAGTGAAAAACGGGCCGTTTTGGGGAGGTTTGCAGAGTGGGAAACCTTTTTAAAAAAAATTTGCTTGTTCAAAACCTTGGTGCGTCTTATACTCCAGGGCATCTTATACTCCCAAAAATATGGTAAATCCTTTCTTTTTTTTCTCTCTCAAAGCCAGCGGTGGGTTTCACATTTTGTTACCACCAGTTCACACCCCACTCGCCCGCCCGCTCACTTCGCACGTGCCCCTTCCATCCATGCGCCAGGCCTTCCAAGTATGTGCTTTGCTCACATGTGCACCTTCCGTGCATGCGCCCAGCCTCAAAAACATGGCTAAATAGGATGGCATAGAGGGCCGTGGCCGGTGGGTGAGTGGGTGAATGGGCGAACCGATCCAAATCGGCTAAATACTACCACTCAGAGCTTCATGCTGGCATACAAGAGGTCATTTCAGAGGTATGTTCCTATTGGTTTGGACCGGTTCGGCTGAGTAGGTAGTAACTTAGCCTGCCACGCCCCGGAACCGTTTCTATCGGTGGTGCCATAGGTGCCGCTATCTTGTTTTTTTGCTTCTGCGCATGCACAGAAGCATTTTTTTACTACTGTGCATGCACGCCTAGCATGCATCAAGCGTGCATGCCCCCAAAGCACATCTCTGAGTGAACCGGCAGTAGGAAAAGTCAGAACCCACTTCTGGGTCATTTCTAACCTCAATGACAATGAAGTAGAAAAATCACTGTAAGGATGAATAGGTAGTCCTTGACTTAAAACCACAAGGGAGTCCAGAATTTCTGTTGCTCGGTGAGACCGTTGTTGAAGAGTTGCCACAAAGAAGAGGGAGTCAAGCTATTCTCCAAAGCACCCGAGGGCAGGACAAGAAACAAGGGATGGAACTCAAGGAGAGAAGCAACCTAGAGCTAAGGAGAAATTTCCTGACTGTGAGAACAATTAACCATCGGAACAACTTGCCTCCAGAAGCTGTGGGGCCTCCAACACTGGAAATCCCATTCTGTCACGTGACAGAGGCCCACCACTCCAAGGCAGAACGGGACAACGTGCTGTGGCCAACTCACCATGGCCATCACCACCACTACAGCCAACTCACTGCAAGACAATTCGCCACCAACAACTCACTGTGAGACAACAATTGAACAACGCTATGCAATTATTTAAAATAAATACAAACTTATTCTAACGGTTGCCATTCACATTCCATTCTGTCCTTCCTTTTGCAGCCTTTCTTTAATGATTCTATTCCCCTGTTTCTTTGATATTAATGTCACTCTTGTCCCATAGTGAGGTGTCCTGCAGGCAGGTTGGCCGTGGCGCGCTGGCTGTGGGGAATCGTCATAGCCCCTCGCCAAGGACAGGAGCCTGGGATTGGAATGGAATGATCCACCCACAAGCCACACCACTACAGGGACTGTTCACAAAACAATTGGTTTAAATTACATTACAGTGATCCCTCGTTTTTCGCGGTTAATGGGGACCGGAACCTTCCGCGAAAACTGAAAAACCGCGAAGTAGGATTCGCACTGGAAACTTGAGTTGGTGGACATCGTTTAAAGCAAGCACTAGGGGGCGCTTGCCTCCTACCGATGCATTTTTTTTCTATTCTGTATTTTTGAAAAACCCGCGAAGCACTGAAGCCGCGAAACATGAAGCCGCGAAAAACGAGGGATCACTGTAAACGCTAAAAGATAACCCAAGGGGGAGAATGGGAAAAGGGAAAGGTTGACTGGAGAAGCTTTGCGTGTGAAATTTTAGTTCTGGCTTTGCTCTATTGTAACCACTTTAGTAAAAGTATACTTTTCACTACAATTGGAGTTGAGGGTCTTTCTTTCCTAAAGGACCAAGTCGGGGCAGGTATGACAGTACAACCATTCATTTAGTGACTATTCAAAGCTTCAACTGCACTGAAAAAAGTGACTTACGACTGGTTCGCACACTTACAACCATTAGCGCATCACATAATCAATTTCCGGCACTTGGCAACGGGCATGTATTTACAATCGCTGCATATTGGGGTCATGCGATTGCCATTTGCAACGTTACCAACCAGCTTGCCAGAAGCAAAATCAATGTGGGAAGACAAATCACATAACGATTGCAATGATTCGCTTAACAGGCATGGCAAAATGTCATAGAATTGGACATAACTCACTTAAGAACCGCCTTGCTCAGTAATGGAAAGTCTGGTTTCAGTTGTGTCATAAGTCGAGCCAGCCGTGTACAGCAGCAAAAAGCTAATACAGTCCTTGGTTGTATAAACAGAGACACAGAATCAAAACCATGCGAAGTATTAATACCGTTTTATAAAGCCTCCACGGTCCCTTCCAGCTCTATTCAAATTGACGCTCCCAAAGAAAAATGGAATCTTCTATCCTTAATTACCGTATTTTTCAGAGTATAAGACACACCTTTTTCTCCCCTAAAAGGGTAAAATTTTAGGGTAAAATAGGGTAAAATAGCTATGCTGGCTGGTGGATTCTGGGAATTGAAGTTCACCCGTCTTAAAAGAGCCAACTTTGCAGACCCCTGGACAGCAATCCCTGCAGCCTGAAACAGCTGCTTAAACTGAAATTGAAAATGAAACTTGCTGTTTGCTGCAAGGAAGCAAATTGCTGGGAGGCAGAAGCAGGTTTTTTTTTTTACTTCTAATCAGGCTAAACTGAAGCAGGTTCTTGTTTGCTGCAAGGGACAAATTGCTGGGAGGCAGAGGCATATTTTTTTTCCTTCTAAGCAGACTAAAACAGGTTGTTGTTTGCTGCAAGGAGGTAAGTCAATACTATAAATGCCTATAGAATGTTCAAAATATTAGACTTATTTTTTAAAGACTGCTTTATTATTGTTCTAGACCAGTGGTCGGCAAACCGTGGCTCGCGAGCCGCATGCGGCTCTTTGGCCCCTTGCATGTGGCTCTTCAGCCCCCCTCTGATTCCCTCCCTTCCTCCCTCTGTCTCTCTCTCTCTCTCTCGCTCTGTGCCTCTCTCTGTCTGTCTGTCACTGTCTGTCTACATAATACCGCGTGAAGCAGTGGCGAGGCCATCTGCGAGGTCTGCCTCACGTTGCGCGTCTTCCCCGATGGCGTCTGGAGTGATCAGCGGCCGTGCAGAAACTCGCCGCTTTTCCACACCATGGAAAAGATAGGCGCGTGCACGTCCCGCGGAATTACAGCGCAACTTCCCACCGCTACGAAGTCTCCGAGACTGTAATTGGGCGGAGCATGCGCGCGCCTATCTTTTCCACAGAAAAGATAGGCGCGTGCATGTCCCGCAGAATTTGTCTCTGAGACTTCTTAGCGGTGGGAAGTTGCGCTGTAATTCGGCGGGACGTGCACGTGCCTATCTTTTCCTGGGTGTGGAAAAGCGGCGAGCTGCTTCACTGCTGCTGCTTCTGCTACCCCCGAGCCTTGCGACGCGCAGCTCTCGCCGCCCAAGGTTGTCCGGCAGGTCACCCGGCAGGGGCATCGGACAGGGAAGCCGGGCGCATCTCCACCGGCTCCCTCTGACAGCCACCACGGCACACGTTCTGGGGCTGCGTGGCTGGGAGGGAGGTGGATGTGCGGCCCCAGAACGTGCGCCGTGGTGCCTGTCGGAGGGAGCCGATGGAGACGAGACTGGCTTCCCTGCCCGACGCCTCTGCCGGGCGACCTGCCAGGCGACAGCCTCGGTGGTGCTTAAGATGACGGTAGCCTTGGGTGCTCACCCCGCCTGCTTGCTCGCCCGCTGCGGGAGGAGGCGTCCGTAACCTCCGGCATGCCGGCTCTTCCGCTGCTTCCCGGGGTGGGGGGGGGGAGAGGGGAGAGAGGGAGTGACCCACAGACACAGAGAGAGACACAGGGGGAGGGAGGGAAAGACAGAGAGACAGACAGAGACAGAGAGAAAGAGCGGGAGGGAGAGAGATGGAGAGAGACACTGATAGAGAATGACACGGAGGGATTGAATCGGAGACAGACAGGGGGAAAGGGAGAGACAGACATACAGAGACAGAGAGAGAGAGGGAGGGAGGGAGAGACAGATAGATAGAGATTGATTAAGTGAGTGAGAGACAGACAGAGACACACACACACAGAGTGACAGAGATTGGCGAACGAAGGAGAGAGAGACAGAGAGAAAGAGAGAGAGAAAGAAAGAGAAAGAACAAGAGAGAGAGAGAGAGAAAGAAAGAAATAAAGAGAGAAAGAGGGAAAGAGAGAGAGAGAGAAAGAGAGAGAGAAAGAGAGAGAGAGAGAGAAAGACAGACAGAAAGAAAGAGAAAAAGAGAGAGAGAGAAAGAGAAAGAAAGAGAGAAAGAAAGAGAGAGAGAAAGAGAGAGAAAGAGGAAAAGAAAGAAAGAGAGAAAGAAAGAGAGAGAGAGAGAGAGAAAGAAAGAGAAAAAGAGAGAGAGAGAGAGAGAAAGAAAGAGAGAGAGAGAGAAATGGAGAGAGAGAGAGAGAAAGAGAGGAAAAAGAAAGAAAGAGAGAGAGAGCGAGAAAGAAAGAAAGAACTTATGACCACAATTGAGCCTAAAAGTTTGGTTGCTAACCAAGACCATTGTTAAGTGCGTTTCACATTTTCCAAGTTGGCCACGCACACCCAGTCACATGACCGCTGAGCCACTCCCACAAAACAGGCCACACCTTCCGGCTCTCAAAAGAAATTTCAATCGTGGTATTGTTGATATTTGGCTCTGTTGACTAATGAGTTTGCCCACCACTGTTCTAGACAACTTAACAAAATGAAAAAGCTTTTTAAAATAAATGCTTGACTTAAAGAAATCCAGTGCTGTATCTTTTGTATTTTTTTAAACAGCAGAGAATAATGTATACTTCCAGAAAGCCACGTCAATTCTAACAGCATCTGTACAAGTATAGTTCTAAAATGTAACACCACAAACAGTGTATATTATCTGAACTGTTTGCTGTTTGTTGCAAGGAGGCAAATTGCTGGGAGGCAGAGGCAGATTTCTTCCCCTTGTTTTCCTCCCCAAAAGCTAGATGTGTCTTATACTTCGGAGTGTCTTATACTCCAAAAAATACGGGCCAGTACAGTGGTGGGTTTCAAATTTTTAGAACCTACTCTGTAGGTGTGGCCTATTTTGTGGGCGTGGCTTGGCAGTCATGTGACAGGGTGGGAGTGGCCAGTTTAAAACGTGGTGAAACTCATTTAACAACGCTCTTGCTTAGCAACCAAAATTTTGAACTCAATTATGATGATAAATTCTTTCTTTCTTTCTCTTTCTTTCTTTCTTTCTTTCTTTCTTTCTTTCTTTCTTTCTTTCTTTCTTCTTTCTCTCTTTCTTTCTTTCTTTCTTTCTTCCTTCCTTCCTTCCTCCCTTCCCTTCCTTTCCTTTCCTTCCCGTTGGGTCACTGGCAGCGGCGGGCCAGATTTACTTCCAGGTACGCCGGTGGAACCCTCTCTCACCGGTTCTCTAAATTTCTCCAACCGGCTCTCGCGAGTAGGTGCGAGCCTGCAGAAACCCACCATGGACCGGTAGGAACAAAAGTTTTCTTGGCTGCTATATGTATTAAGCACTCCTTAGAATATAATTAAATCCATATAGCGTAGAATGGAAGGAAGGTGAGAGTAGAAATTCACAGACCAGTGAACTGCAGAAAAAATTAAATATTCAGACTCAATAGCCATTGATCGATTTCAGACTGGGTCTCAATAAATCCAGCCAATTGAAGAGGTGCGCTCTGGCAAACAGTAATGAAATGATAACTAATTTCTAATAATGAACGGCAGAGATAGTTATGAATTTTGTCATGCAAATGGTTTTTGCTATTTATTTTGCTGGTTTAATACAGGCACCGACTCCAACAGATAGTTAGGACTGCAAAAAATAAATAAATAAAACTGCAACCAACTTGCCCTTCTATGGAGGACCTGTATGGTTGTATGAATGGGTTACTGTCATACCATCCCCGACTTGGTTCTTTCGAAAAGAAAGACCCTCAACTCCATTTGTAGTGGACTTACGACCACAACTGAACCCAAAATGTATGTTGCTGAGTGAGCAATTTCTTAAGTTTTACGAACTTTCTTGTCACATTTGTTAAGTGAATTCCTGCAGTTGTTAAGTTAAAGTGCCCTACGCACAGTCACTCAAGCACTCGTCACCTCTCGACTCGACTACTGTAATGCTCTCTACATGGGGCTTCCCTTGAGGTGCACCCGAAAGCTGCAGCTGGTCCAGAACGCAGCCGCGCGGGTGATTACGGGAGCGCCTAGACACTCCCACATAACACCTATCCTGCGCGAGCTGCACTGGCTTCCTGTGGTCTTTCGGGTGCGCTTCAAGGTCTTAACGACCATCTTTAAAGCGCTCCATGGCTCGGGGCCTAGTTATATGCGAGACCGCCTCCTGCCCCATACATCCCTCAGACCGATACGCTCCCACAGAGAGGGCCTCCTCAGGGTGCCGTCAGCTGGACAATGCCGACTGGCGACACCCAGGGGAAGAGCCTTCTCTGTGGCTGGGCCAGCCCTTTGGAACAACCTACCCCCTGAACTCCGCACCATCTCTGACTTCCGCCTCTTCCGCAAGTGTCTGAAGACACATTTATTCCATCTAGCCGGCCTAGCGTAACCCACTGTATTGACCATTAGACAGTCGGTTGCCAAGTGTCTGAATTTTTATCATATGGTCCAGGACCGCCTATTTACGTAGTCCTTGACTTACAACAGTTTGCTTAGTGACTGTCTAAAGTTACAATGGCATTGAGAAAAGGAAGTTAAGACTTTTTTTTTTTAAGGGACATACCGGGAGTGTAGCTACTCCCCTAATTTATAAAGATATGTTTGTCCCAGTCTAACATCAATTATTATTTACAATTATATTTAGATGTTTACATATATATCTATAAAATTGTCTCAGGTTCACCATTATCTTGTTTGTTCCTCGTATATATTTCACCATAGTTTTATCTAATTACAGTGATCCCTCGTTTTCTGCGGCTTCATGTTTCGCGGCTTCAGTGCTTCGCGGGTTTTTCAAAAATACAGGGGGAAAAATGCATCGGTAGGAGGCAAGCGCCCCCTAGTGCTTGCTTTAAATGATGTCCACCAACTCAAGTTTCCGGTGCGAACCCTACTTCGCGGTTTTTCAGTTTTCGCGGAAGGTTCCGGTCCCCATTAACCGCGAAAACGAGGGATCACTGTAGTTTCTTTGGTATCCGTTATTCTCTTATTGTACCATATATACCCTTTTCCCCAGGATTGGGCATAAATTGAGTTTGACTTGTCTTTTAGAATATACGTTAGCTTATCGGATTCTGCGCAATTGAAATTTTTTTATATAATTAAACCCTCTGTTGGTGGGTTGATATTTTTCCAATGTTACGCTATGGCCATCCTAGTTGCTGTTGTAATGTGGGTGAAAAGGTACCAATCTTGTTTTTGGATTTCGTTTGGCTTAATGCCTAGGAGATATAATTCAGGTTTAAGGGGAAAGCTGGTACCTATTATTTCCAGGAGCCAGACTTGTATTTTTTTCCAAATATGAATAATAGTTGGGCAGGTCCACCATTGATGAAAAAAACGTACCCCTGACCGTTTTACATTTCCAGCATCTGTCTGAGGAGGAAGTTAAGACTATTTTTCACACTTGTGACTGTTGCAGCATTATCGACTACTGTAATGCTCTCTACATGGGGCTCCCCTTGAGGTGCACCCGAAGGCTACAGTTAGTCCAAAACGCAGCCACGCGGGTGATTATGGGAGCCACTAGATGCTCCCACATAACACCGATCCTGCGCGAGCTGCATTGGCTTCCTGTGGCCTTTCGGGTGCGCTTCAAGGTTTTGACGACCATCTTTAAAGCGCTCCATGGCTCGGGGCCTAGTTATATGCGAGACCGCCTCCTGCCCCATACATCCCTTAGACCGATACGCTCCCACAGAGAGGGCCTTCTCAGGGTGCCGTCGGCCGGACAATGCCGACTGGCGACACTCAGGGGAAGAGCCTTCTCTGTGGTGGGCCCAGTCCTCTGGAATGACCTACCCCCTGAATTACGTACCATCACCGACCTCCGCCTCTTCCGCCAATGTCTAAAGACATATTTGTTCCAACAAGCCGGCCTAGCCTAACCTCCCGTGGGGACTTTTAGGAAGTTTTTAAATTGGGTATTTTAAATTTGGTTTTAGTACAGGATAGGACTGTTTAATATTTATTTTAAATTATATATTTATCTTTGTATTGGTATGTTTTTAAATTTCCTGCACGCCGCCCTGGGTCCTTTGTGGAGAAGGGCGGGATATAAATTTAAATAAATAAAATAAATAAATAATTTTTTATAAAAAAAATAGTTTTTATTAATCATTTTTACCTTTAAAAACAAGAAAAAATGCAACAACGGTGCTTAAAGCAAAGAATTGGATTTATCCAAGTTGTTATTTCTTTTTTTTAATGCTGCCAGTCTGAACAGTGAAGGCTGTAATCCAAAAAGTTTATTTATTTTTTTTAGGGGGAAAAAAAAAAAGACTTCCCATTTCTTCTTATCTGAGAAGCTAAACAAGCCCTCCACTTCACAACAAGCTGCATTTGGTGATGTGAGTGATTATATCCTTTCAAGATGTTTTGAGTGCTGAAAAGAAACAGGGCCATTATGGGAAAATGGCTTTGCAGGGACAGACAGGATGATCAATTGTCACCCGAAATTGCCTGCAATTTTCGTGGAGTAGGTGGCGTTTCGTTGCTTCTTGCCGTGAGGAAAACCCGTCGCTTCTAAAACCGAGAGGAGGTTGCGCCAAACCATGAATCTCAGCAAAAGACTTGGGAAGGGGGTAGTTGGGCTGGATTTATGGGGTGTGAATCAGTGGTGGGTTGCAGGCGGTACGTCCCGGTACAGGCGTTCCGGTGCCTGCCAGGAGCACTGGGTACCGTTCCAGTATGGTGCTCCAGAGGGCCCGCCCACCCTCCTTACCCTCATTTGAGCTCTTCAGCGCTTCCGCGCATATGCGTAGAGCGTATGGCACCTGCGCGATGCTCCGCTGACCAACGTTGCAGGGGTTAAGGACACATGCATGCACTGCATGCATTCATGTGGTGGACACCGGGCCCCATTGCACCGTGTTGGTTCCACTGGGATCTGGAATCCAACCCTAGTGTGAATGCTATTGAGGGAGGGATTGGGGGGTGGGATCGAAAAATTTAAGCAACCGGGTCTCTGCCCAGTTGCTGGGTTGGTGTGGCTATGGTGGGCGTGGCCTCCTTGGCCTCCTGCACCATGGTGGGACGAGGGGCATTTTCACCCTCCCCAGGCTCCGGAGGTTTTCCTTGAGCCTCCGGGAGGGTAAAAACAGCCTTTTCAGGGCTCCAGAGACCAGTAACGGGCCCGTTTATGGACTTCTGAAATTTCCAGTAGGCCTGTTTTTCAAGCCTCCGGGAGGGCATAAACAGCCTCTCCCAGGCTCTGGAGGCCAGAAATGGGCCCATTTCCAGACTTCTGGAGCTTCCGGAAGGCCCATTTTTCACCCTCCCAGAGCCTCCGTGCAGGCCCTGCACTTCCCTAGCATCCAAAACGGGCCGTGTGGGTGAGGCCAGCCAGTCCTTTCAACTATCAGTTCGGCGAACCAGATGTAAAATTAGCCTCCGGTTAACCTGAAACGGCTGAATCCCACCCCTGGAGGGAACGAAGAGGGAACTCATTGTTAAGAAAGGAGATGATTCCACAGATAACTGAAATTTCCTCTTTACATACAAAGATATTTTCCTCATTTATTTCCTTACATATATTCAGGGGTGTCAAACTAAGAAAACGTTTAAGACCTGTGAACTCCCAGAATTGAATCATCATCTTGGTAATCAATATATAACAGAATGACAGAGCTGGAAGGGACCTTGGAGGTCTTCTAATCCAATCCCCTGCTCAGTCCATTTCAGACAAATGGCTGTCCAACCACGGTTTAAAAACCTCCAGTGTTGGGGCATTCACAGCCCCTGGAGGAAAGCTGTTCCACTGATTAATTGTTCTCACTGTCAGGAAATTTCTCCTTAAGTTCCAAGTTGCTTCTCTTCTTGATTAGTTTCCATCCATTGCTTCTTGTCCTGCCTTCAGGTGCTTTGGAGAATAGCTTGACCCTCTCTTCTTTGTGGCACCCCTCAAATATTGAAAGGCAGCTGTCATGTCACCCCTGGACCTTATTTTCCTTAAACTAGACATACCTAATTCCTGCAACCTTTTTTTCAATATGTTTTTGCCTCCAACCTCCTAATCATCTTTGTTGCTCTTCTCTGCACTCTTTCCAGAGTCTCAACATCGTCTTTGTATTGTGGTGACCAAAACTGGATGCAGTGTTCCATTAAAAACGAATAATTTAAAAAATAATACTCTGCAAGCTTAAGCGAGCATTCATCTATCTTTAAACTACAGGCCTACCTGACAGCTGTCCAGCATTAACTAATAACGATTGCATCTTAATAAAAGATGCCCCTTAATTCTAGGACACAGTTACTGTCAAAGTCATGGTTAATCATGATTAATCTGATCTTAATTAATTAAGATAAGAAGAGCTGGACAATTACTTCCTTGAAAAGTGATTGTCCATCTCTTCTTAAAAACCTCCAGAAATAGAGTTAATTTTCCCCCATGTTATGCTAATTCTACCTTGTAGGAGTCCCTCAAATATTAGAACACTGCTGTCCTACATTGCATGAGTGATGAGTGATATACACAGCATGAGTGACATGAATGTATCGGTAGCGTGGGAAGCCACCCCCTTCCTAGAAGAATGAAATACTTTGAGAAATATTTAAAAAGGCAGAATTAAGGAGAAACACAAGGTGGCTCAGTGGCTAAGACGCTGAGCTTGTCAGAAAGGTCAGCAGTTCGAATCCCTAGCACTGCGTAATGGAGTGAGCTCCGGTTAGTTGTCCCAGCTTCTGCCAACCTAGCAGTTCGAAAGCATGTAAAAATGCAAGTAGAAAAATAGGAACCACCTTTGGTGGGAAGGTAACAGCGTTCCGTGCACCTTCGGTGTTTAATCTTGCCGGCCACATGACCATGGAGACGTCTTCAGACAGCGCTGGCTCTTCGGCTTTGAAATGGAGATGAGCACCGACCCCTAGACTCCAGACCAACTAGCACATATGTGCAAAGGGAACTTTTGCCTTTAAAGGAGAAACATGTTTTAAAGACAGAAAGCAGATCCCTGTCCCCAGCAGATATTTGGTGCCCACTGAGACAGACTGGGCCATCCTATCTACAACACAAAAGACCTTCAGCTCCAGGGTGATGGGATTAACCCTCACTCAAGATCCAAACCAAGTCAAAGCCATCAAGAGGATTTGCCCAACACCCTTTTAAGCTCCTTCATTGCCTCATCTCAATTGCACCACACTCTCCAAACTTCAACCAAACCTGGGAGGTACCTACAGAGCCAGCTATGACCCCTGCAACAGCCAATAGAATACATGCTCTTGTACAGGAACAGGAAGCTCAAGTGCAAAGCCCGAGAGAAGGCATAAAAGCCCCTCACTCAATTCCATGTGGTTAGCTGTGCCAGAGAACCATGTGCTTGGTGGTTCTGCTTCATCATTAAACAAGGTGACCAGACGTTCCGCTTTTGGCGAGACAGTCCCAATTTTTAACAATTTGTCCAGCATCCTGTGGCGTTTTAAAAAAGTCCCGATTTTGGGAAAGAATGCACGACAAGCTAGGGAACGACGGGAGAACGGGAAGGGAATATACGGTTTTCGGTGGCCATGTGGCTATTTCGCCAGCTATTCAGATAATTTAGGTAAGTAATTTATTTATTTATTTATTTCATAAATACATAAATTTTCTTGAATTTAGCAGACAGTACTCGTATTATTTATATTTTATAGTGGCGGCACAAAGTCTAGTGCCGCCCCCCCCCCCACCGGTCAATGGTGTCCCGCTTTACCAATGTTAAAATCTGGCCACCTTATCATTAAACCCTCATTCCAATCCTTTTAGGCAGCCTGCATTGGTTGCCGGTTGTCTTCCAGGTGCGATTCAAGATGTTAATTATGACCTTCAAAGTGCTCCATGGCCTAGGCCCAGGGTACTTGCAAGACCACCTACTTCCACCGGTAGCCTCCCATTGTCCAGTACGATCCCACAGAGTCGGCCTCCTCAGGGTGCTGTCGGCCAGGCAGTGTCGGCACCCAGTGGTGAGTTTCAAACTTTTTCAGAACTTCTTCTGTAGGTGTGGCCTGCTTTTATTTTATTTATTTATTTATTTATTTCATTTTTATACCACTCCTATCTCCCAGAAGGGACTCAGGGCAGTGCACAGGAAAGTTAAAATGCAGACATACAGACATACGAATAAATACAATTACATACAAATAAATACAACTACAAACATTAAAATATGATTAAATTTCAAAATAGCCTGTGCTAAAAATACCGCTAAAATAATAAAAATTACCAAAGATTAAAAATCATTAAAACTCAGTCTGTTAGAATGGCCTTGGGGTCTAGGCTAGGCCGGCTAGATGAAAGAAGTGGGTCTTCAGAAGTTGGTGGAAGAGACGGAGGTCCGTAGTGGTCCGAAGTTCGGGGGGTAGGTCGTTCCAGAGAAGGCCCTTCCCCTGGGGGTCGCCAACTGGCACTGCCCAGCAGACGGCACCCGGAGAAGGCCCTCCCTGTGGGAGCGGATCGGCTGAAGGGATGTGTGTGGAAGGAGGCGGTCCCACAAATAACTAGACCCCGTGCAGGGAGCGTTTTAAAGATGGTTACCAGCACCTTGAAGCGCACCCGGAAAGCTACAGGTAGCCAGTGCAGCTCGCGCAGGAGAGGTGTTACATGGGAATGCCGTGAGGCTCCCAAGATCCCCTGCGTGGCTGCATTCTGTACCAACTGCAGTATCCGGGTGCACCTCAAGGGGAGCCCCATGTAGAGAGCATTACAATAGTCTAGTCGGGACGTAACGAGTGCATGAGTGACAGTGCGAAGGGCTTTGTGGGAGTGGCTTGCCGGCCATGTGACCGGGGGGGAGTGGCTTTCCAGCCATGTGACCGAGCGGTAGTGGCTTGGCAGTCACGTGACTGGGTGGGCGTGGCTTGGCAGTCATGTGACTGGGTGGGCGTGGTCAACTTGTAAAATGTGGTGAAACTCCCTTAACAACGCTCTGGCTTAGCAACCAAAATGTTGGCTCAGAAACTCTGGCATTTGAAGCACACAAGTCTTAAACCTGTCCAGTTACAAAACCCTCGCACCCCGAACCCTTTAGAAAAAAAAACCCCAGGGGTGTTCAAACTTGACAGCTTGAAGACTTGTGGACTCCCAGAATTCCTCCTCTCGCTCTTCCTCTTGATGATGGGTGGACGGGCGGGGGGAGGGAACTGGAACCGGTTCTAAGCACCCCTGTAGATTTGTGGAACCTCTTCTATAGAAGAGCTTAGAACTGGCAGGAACCCTCCCCAGGCCGCACCCCATTTCGGCCAGCAAAGTGCTACAGGGGGCATCTGTCTCATCTCCCCCCTGCTCCTCCCTCCCCCCTCGATGCTGATGTGGCCCTTGAAGAAATCCAGTTTGACACCCCTGGTGTAGAAAGATATACACAGAGAGGCATGCCTATCTACTCTATGTGTATCTCACATTATCCTTGGCAGATCATTTTCCTTGAGTACGATGATAGTCACATTTGTGTATGTATTATTAACAGATTTGACTTTGAGATGCAAACTCTACTTAAGTTGATCAACCCTTGGGGTGTCACACTGGCTGCTGGGAGCTAGGATTGCCAAAGATAGATGCGTGGGCTGCCAATTTCGCGATTTTTTTTTTGATCTGTCGACCGAGGGAACAACAGCACTAGAATTGTCAATGCTGTCATCCTCATGGAGTTAAAATACACGCACGGTATCAGTTTCATTTTGGTATCTTCAGGAAGCTGTCAATTCAGCTGACAATCCACCCGCATTACGATCTGGTATCTAGTAAGGATATGCCACATTGCTGAGTTTTCTTTTCTTGGGTACTTGAGGCAGTGTTTCTTAACCTGGACAGCTTCCAGGTGTGCGGACTTCAACTCCCAGAATTCTCCTCCATGGCTATGTTGGCTGTGGAATTCTGGGATTTGAAAGTCTGGTGGAGATTCCCAATCATGGATGTCCCAAAGGTCTAAGATACAGAAGGATCTTGACAGACTTGAACATTGAGCACTGTCCAATAAAATGAAATTCAAGGGTGAAAAAGAGTAAGGTTCTATATTTAGGCAAGAAAAACAAAATGCACAGTTACAATATAGGTGCTACCTTGCTCAATAGTAGCAACTGTGAGAGGGATCTTGGAGTTCTAGTGGACAACCATTTAAATATGAGCCAGCTGTGTGCTGCAGCTGCCAAAAAAGCCAACACAGTTCTAGGCTGCATAAACAGAGGGATAGAATCAAGATCATGCAAAGTGTTAATACCACTTTATAAGGCCTTGGTAAGGCCACACTTGGAATACGGCATCCAGTTTTAGTCACCACGATGTAGAAAAGATGTGGAGACTCTAGAAAGAGTGCAGAGAAGAGCAACAAAGAGGATGAGGGGCTAGAGACTAAAACATATGAAGAACGGTTGCAGGAACTGGGCATGTCTAGTTTAATAAAAAGAAGGATTAGGGGAGACATGATAGCAGCCTTCCAATATCTCAGAGGGTGCCACAAAGAAGAGGGAGTCAAACTATTTTCCAAGGCACCTGAGGGCAGAACAAGAAGCAATGGGTGGAAACTAATCAAGGAGAGAAGCAACTTAGAACTGAGGAGAAATTTCCTGACAGTTAGAACAATCAATCAGTGGAACAGAAGTTGCCTCCAGAAGTTGTGAATGCCCCAACACTGCAAGTCTTCAAGAAGATGTTGGATAGCCATTTGTCTGAAACGGCATAGGGTTTCCTGCCTAGGCAGGGAGTTGGACTAGATGACCTCCAAGGTTCCTTCCAACTCTGCTATTGTATTGTATTGTATTGTCTTTTTTTTTTTAGAAAAGGCAACTGGACTTTCTTGGGGTTCTTTTTTTCTTTGAAAATGTTTCTCTTCTCATCCAAGACGTTTTTACAGTTCTGAATAACTTTATTGCCACTTTCAATGTACACTAATCGGCATAGATTAAAATGAAATATCATAGCATACAGCTCTCAAAGGGTCACCACCTCCAAGATACGCAACGCAAACATGACCCAAAAATTCTGCATAGACCTACATATCCACACGTATTAAAAGGTAAAGGTTCCCCTCGCACATACGTGCTGGTCGTTCCCGACTCTAGGGGGCGGCGCTCATCTACGTTTCAAAGCCGAAGAGCCAGTGCTGTCCGAAGACGTGTTGCTTTGCCATTTCTGCTCCCTAGGCTGGCATTTTTATTGCCATTGTTCCTTGGGTGTATCTTTTTCTGAAGCCCAGCGAAGGTCGAGTGTATCCTTTCCGCATGTAATTAATAAAGACATTTTGGTGAACTTCCCTCTGTTTAGCCTGTTGTCCTTCTTCTTTCTTTAATTGCAGACTGCATCGCGAAATTCTGAAAAGTGCGGATGAGAATGTCATTCGCATTCCAACGGCTTTGATGTATTTAATCAAAATCAGCGCGTGTCAAAAATTCACGGCGACTGAATCTTTTATCCCTTCCTGCATGTGAACCAAATCAGATTTAATTATGGCTCTAAGGACGTTGGGTGAGATACCTTCTCTGCTTCGTGCAAGCATCAGAGCAGCAAATGTTAGGGAGCCCTGGATGAAAGAAAAGTCTCCGTTTTTAAAGAGAAGTAGATCTTTTTGCACTCCTGCCCCCCCAAAAAATAATATTTTAAAATATTTTGAATGGCACTTCACTTGGAGGTTGACATTTCTAGATTCCGTTTGCCCATTCGCAAAGGGTGAATTGTACCAGTTCATCTAGTATAGTGCCTTGGTAAGGCCACACTTGGAATACTGCATACAGTTTTGGTCGCCACGATGTAGAAAAGACGTGGAGACTCTGGAAAGAGTGCAGAGAAGAGCAACCAAGATGATTAGGGGACTGGAGACTAAAACATATGAAGAACGGTTGCAGGAGCTGGGTATGTCTAGTTTGATGAAGAGAAGGACCAGGGGAGACATGATAGCAGTGTTCCGATATCTCAGAGGGTGCCACAAAGAAGAGGGAGTCAAACTATTCTCCAAGGCACCTGGGGGCAGGACAAGAAGCAACGGGTGAAAACTAATCAAGGAGAGAAGCAACTTAGAACTAAGGAGAAATTTTCTGACAGTTAGAACAATTAACCTCTGGAACAGCTTGCCTCCAGAAGTTGTGAATGCCCCAACCCTGGAAGTCTTTAAAAAGATTTTAGATAGCCATTTGTCTGAAATGGTATAAGGTCCCTGCCCACGCAGGGGGTTGGACTAGAAGACCTACAACTTCCAACTCTGCTATTGTATTGTATTATTGTATCTCTGGGGCATGTGAAAAGAAGGGGAAATTAGGAGAAGGATGGAGTCTTGTTGCGAGTTCACCACCTTGAGTGATTTTTTTTTTTTAATGCAGCTTTCAGGCAAATATAAGGAAGACATTTCTGATGGTAAAATCAGTATAACATGGGAGAGAAACTAATTCAGTTTCTGGAGGTTTTGAAGAAGTAGACAATCACTTATCAAAGAAGGGGTTGTCCAACTTTTCTTATCTTAATTAATTAATCTGATCTTCATCAGCAGATTAATCATTATTAACCATGACCTTTCCGACAGTAACTGTACCCTAGGCCTTATTAAGACATAATCATTATTAGTTAATGCCGGACAGCTGTCAGTTAGCCCTGGCTCTGCAGCTTAAAGATGGAGGGATTCCTGATTTAGCTTCCAAAATATTATTTAAAAAATAATAATTCTTGAATGGAATATTGCATCCAGTTTTGGTCACCACAATATGAAAAAGGACGTCGACACTCTGCAAAAGTGCAGAGAAGAGCAACAAAGAAGATCAGGAGGCTAAAACATACCGAGAACGGTTGCAGGAATTAGATATGTTTAGTTTAATGAAAAGAGTGACATGATGACATCTGTTTTCCAATATTTGAGGGGCTACCCCAAAAAAGAGGGGGGTCACCCTTTTTTCCAAAGCACCAGAAGGCAGAAGAACAATGGATGGAAACTAATAAAAAAAGAAAGGCAATCTAGAACTAAGGAGAAACTTCCTAACAGAGAGGACAATTAACCAGGGGAACAGCTTGCCTGCAGAAGTTGTGGAAGTACTTCAGCACTGGAAGTTTTTAAGAAGAGACTGGACAGCCATTTGTCTGAAACGATATAGGGTCTCCTGCTTGAGCAGAGGGTTGGACTAGATACAGGGGTCTGCAAAGTCGGCTCTTTTAAGACTGGTGGACTTCAACTCCCAGAGTTCCCCAGCCAGCATAGCTGGCTGGGGAATTCTGGGAGTTGAAGTCCACCAGTCTTAAAAGAGCCGACTTTGCAGACCCCTGGACTAGAAGACCTCCAAAGTCCTTTCCAACTCTTTATACTGTTAGAATTGGTTTTCCTGTATATGGTGGCAGGTTGGACTAGATCCCCAGCCTTTTGGACCTCAGGGACCACGAAATTCATAATTTAGAACACTAATATGATCTGCATAATGACTGGCTGGTTGGGCGTGGCTCATGAGTGCAATTCAATTTTTTTTACTACCGGTTCTGTGGGCGTGGCTCGGTGGGCATGGCAGGGGAAGGATACTGCAAAATCTCCATTCCCGCCCCACTCTGGGGCCAGCCAGAGGTGGTATTTGCTGGTTCTCTGAACTACTCAAAATTTCCAGTACCGGTTCTCCAGAACCTGTCAGAGCCTGCTGAATTTCACCCCTGGCGTGGCTAGGTGGGCATGGCCAACTTGATGTCACTCATGTAAGGGGCGCTTCGCCAGGCTCGCCTTGCCCCTCCCTTGCCTCCCAGCCACTCCTCGCCTGCCTGCCCAGGATTCTTAGGACCCCCAACAGGAAGCAGTTGCTGGGGCTAAGCAGCCACCACGAGAAAGAGTTGGTAAAACAGCTCAGTTCAAGTTGGATCTGACCATGAAGGCGGCTCAACAGAAGCACCTCACTGAGGACCACAAGCATAGACTTTCCAAGCAGAGGGAAGACCTTCCAAGCAGAGGCAAGGCCAGGGACCGGTGCCTGGAGGCTCAGTGGGTTGAGATGGCCAGCCAGTTCCAGGCCATGATGAAGTCCCACTGGAACGAGGCCCTCTGGCTCTTTGCCACCAGCGGTGCTTCCCTCCAGCCTTCGCCCAAAGCCCCCCACCAGGAGGCTGAAGCAGACCCCAAGTTGGAATTTCTGCCCCTCCTCTGCCCCACACAAAAAGACCCCAAAGGGGTCTCTCTGAAGCAACACAAACATTCATTGCACACATCCATCCCATAGTTTGCGGGCCTCTGATTTAGTGCAATATTTAAAAAATGCAAATAATTTTTCTGTGGACCACCAACATTTTTTCACAGACCACCAGTGGTCCACGGACCACCAGTGGATGGCTGCTGGACTAGATGACCTTGGAGTTCTTTCCAGGTTCCCCATCCTAAGAGTCCCTGATTCACCCGCGCCTGGGAATACGAAAGATTTAATCCAGAGCATCTGTACACAACACGCTAGCTATGGCACCGTTGATCCACTGCAGAGACGGCCTTCTTCCTTCCCCGTTCCCCGTTATGTATAAATCAAAGAGAGAACGGAGGGCTCTTTAAAAAAAAAAAAAAAGTTAAGTAAAGACATTAATAACAGTCAGGCTTTATGAATTATTGAAAAGCCAATGTATACTCATCTGTAAATTTTGAATCTATCGGCCGTATTGACATCTTTATTTAGCTTTGTCGGTTCTTTTAAAAATACACAGGAATTGATTTGACTCCTGGGCCCCCCTATCAGGGAATAGAATTATCTCTATTGAAGGGTAGGAAGTCAAAAAATACACAGCCATGCCGAATTCCATCCCTGGACTCAAAAGTCTTTCCTGTAGCGGCTCCATTAGGCAATTTGGACTACATTTGGCTGGTTCTTTCCCAATCGGTTGCCTCCCAAAGAGCCAATTTAATCTAGTGGGTTTTTATTTTATTTTTATTTATTTTTATTTGACATTTCCCAAACATTAAAATCACAATTACACTTTTAATGGTTTTCTATTGTTTATTTATTTTTATTTCGGGCTTTCCATTTTCCATTCTATTATTTCATACTGTTTCATACTTTCTCATTTTTTACAATATATACATCTTTATACAATATTTCCACTTCTATTGCTTTCTAAATATATGCCCATTTCTTTTCACTGTGTTTGCTATGTGTTCCTTATGCACTGATTTTACATCTCTTTTCAAGCCAGTTATTCCACCGACTAAAAACCATTCCATCAAATGCAGAAACCATAAAAAAGGTGCTAAAATGCTCAGAAATGGACAACCTAATGATGGAACTAAGAGATAGAGAGGAAACAAGAGTACTACAAGATATAGAACAGGTGGCACAACTGGTCTAGTGGTTAAATCACTAGGCTAGAAAGCAGGACTGTGAGCTCTAGTCCTCTAGAGATTTGGAACCTACCACCAGGAGATGGTGAGTTCTAGTCCTGCCTTAGGCATGAAAGCTGGCTGGGTGATTTTGGGCCAATCACCAGGAGACAGGGAGTTCTAGTCGTGTCTGAGGCATGAAAGTTGGCTGGTTGATTTTGGCCATATCACAAGGAGATGGTGAGTTCTAGTCCTGGCTTAGGCATGAAAGCTGGCTGGGTGATTTTGGACCAGTCACCAGGAGACAGGGAGTTCTAGTCCTGGTTTAGGCATGAAAACCAGCTGGGCAATTTGGGGCCTATTACCAGGAGACAAGGAGTTCTAGTCCTGCCTTAGGCATGAAAGCTGGCTGTGTGATTTTGGGCCAATCACCAGGAGACAGGGAGTTCTAGTCATGTCTTAGACATGAAAGTTGGCTGGTTGATTTTGGGTAATCACCAGGAGACAGGGAACTCTAGCCCTGCTTTAGGCATGAAAGCCAGCTGAGTAATTTGGGGTCCTATCACCAGGAGACGGGGAGCTCTAGTCCTGCCTTCGGCATGAAAGCTGGCTGGATGACTGTGAACCTATCACCAGGAGGCCGAGAGTTCTAGTTCCACCTTAGTGGTGAAAGCCAGCTGGGTGACTTTGGGCCAGTCATTCTCTTTCAGCCCAACCCACCTCACAGGACTGGTGTGGGGGAAATAGGAGGAAGGGGCAAGGGAATTCTGGGAGTTGAAGTCCACAAGTCTAAGTCACCACGTTTAGAGACACCCCCACCCCCACAGGTCTACGTGCCACATTCATCCCTTGTCAAGGAAACCTCTGGTGTCTCATCCTTCCCTCCACAAAGACACTCTACATGGGGCTCCCCTTGAGGTGCACCCGGAGGCTCCAGCTAGTGCAGAATGCGGCCGCGCGGGGGATTCTGGGAGTTTCTCGTTACTCCCACATAACACCTCTCCTGCGCGAGCTGCACTGGCTGCCTGTGATCTTCCGGGTGCGCTTCAAGGTGTTAGTTATCATCTTCAAAGCGCTCCATGGCACGGGTCCTGGTTACTTGAGAGACCGCCTCCTACCACATTCCTCCCTTCGACCTGTCCGCTCCCACAGAGTTGGCCTTCTCAGGGTACCGTCAGCCGGTCAATGCCGACTGGCGACTCCCAGAGGATGAGCCTTCTCTGTGGCGGGTCCGACATTCTGGAACGACCTTCCCCCCGATATCCGTACCATCACGGACCTACGCCTCTTCCGTCGGATGGTAAAAGCTCATTTCTTTCATCTAGCCGGCCTGACATAGATTAGGGAATATTTTAATTCGGTATTTATTGGTTTTAATTATTTATTCAAATTTTAGCACAAATCTAATAATTTAATTGTTTTTTATATTTTGTATATTGTGGGCTTTTTTATCTTTCTGTGCACCGCCCTGAGTCCCTTTTAGGTGAAATAGGGCGGTATATAAATCGAATTAATAAAAATTTAAAAAAAAACACGGTGTAGCCTCTGAGTCTTTGACCTCCACCCATCTCTTCCTCTTCTGGATTTGTCCTTCTCGGTCTGCCTCTACCTTCTTCCTCTCTCTTGCACGATTCAGCGATTCCTCCCCCGGAGCGTCAGCAGTACGAATTGGCTGTCTTTATTAGTCCCCAATAATGCTCTAATACATTCTATCTCCTATCCCTCCAGACGCTAATTTGGTGAAACTGGAGACTGACAGTCCACCGATGTTGTTAAGGTTAATGACCCGGCGATTTACAAGGAGAGTTGCATTAGAAGTCAAATTGATTGTAATAATTGTTGCGCTGAGCAGTGTCCACATTAAGGAGAGGGTGTTGTTGCATCGCCTCCAGCCGAGCCTCCTTGACTGTCTATTAGCTAACAACATTTGAGTTAGGAGTGGGGTGCCAGAAAATGAATATGTGGCTACATCCAATCAACAAGCGCACAAGTTGTGGCGTGTCATGAAGTCACTGTCAAAGCTGGGAGCCATCTTTTGCATGGGGCCTTCAGGCCTGCCACCTTTTCTACTGTGGGAAAATGGGAAGGGGGATTATGTGACCTGGCTTAGGACCTGGGTACCTACGAGATCGCCTTCTGCCACCGAGAGCCTCCCATGGGCCAGTACGCTCCCATAGAGAGGGTCTCCTCATGGTGCCGTCGGCTAGACAATGTCGACTGGCAACACCCAGGGGGAGAGCCTTCTCCGTGGGAGCCCCTGTCCTCTGGAATGAATGGCCCCCGGAATTAAGAACTATCCCTGACTTACGCACCTTCCACCGTGCTCTTAAAACTGTTCTTTTTCAACAAGCCGGGCTGGCGTAAATACAAATTTTATTCATTTTAATTGGGTTTGTTTGATTTTTAACTTTTATTATGCGGCCAAATTGTTTAATATTTTTTTAAATTGTTTTAACTTTTGTATATGTGTTTTATTTTGGCTGTACACCGCATTGAGTCCTTCGGGAGTAGGGCAGTATAAAAAACTAACTAACTAACTAACTAACTAACTAACTAACTAACTAACTAACTAACTAACAAACAAACAAACAAATAAATAAATAAATAAATATGGAATATGGGAGATACAATACAATCGCAAAGTTGGAAGGGACTTTGGAGGTCATCTAGTCCAACTCCCTGCCTAGGCAGGAAGCCCTATACCATTTCAGACAAATGGCTATCCAACATCTTCTTGAAGACTTGCAGTGTTGGGGCATTCACAACTTCTGGAGGCAACTTCTGTTCCACTAATTAATTGTTCTCACTGTCAGGAAATTCCTCCTCAGTTCTAAGTTGATTCTCTCCTTGATTAGTTTCCACCCATTGCTTCTCGTTCTGCCCTCAGATGCTTTGGAGAATAGCTGGACTCCCTCTTCTTTGTGGCAACCTCTGAGATATTGGAACACTGCTATCATGTCTCCCCGGTCCTTCTTTTCATTAAACTAGACATATCCAGTTCCTGCAGCCTTTCTTCATATGTTTTAGCCTTCAGTCCCCTAATCCTCTTTGTTGCTCTTCTCTGCACTCTTTCTGGAGTCTCCACATCTTTTCTTCATCGTGGTGACCAAAACTGGATGCCGTATTCCAAGTGGGATGGGCATATGGGTGCTGGGCAGGGACTTCAACTTTCACTTGGGTGCGGAAAACCCGGAAGCTTTCTGATTCGGGTTTTCCCAGATGTGCCAATATGAACATCTCTAATCAAATGGAACTTTGAGGAAACTCAAGCCTTGGAGTCTTATTGTGTTGGGGGGGGGGTGTTAACTGGAACCCTGACCGTCACCCCAATAGAGGCAGTCCTCAGCTTACAACTGTAATTGGGGGCCAGAATGGAAGGCTGAGTCCACCTTGAACCTGGTGAGATTTGAACTGCCAAATTGCAGGCAACACAAGTAGCCTGCAGTACTGCACTCTAACCACGGCACCACTGTGGTTCCTGACATGATAGCCGTCCTCCAATATTTGCCACAAAGAAGAGGGAGTCAAGCTATTTTCCAAAGCACCTGAAGGCAGGACAAGGAGCAACGGATGGAAATTAATCAAGGAGAAAAGAAACTTAGTACGAAGGTGAAATTTCCTGACAGTAAGAACAATTAATCAGTGGAACAACTTGCCTCCAGAAGTTGTGAATGCTCCAACACTGGAGGTTTTCAAGAAGAGATTGGACCGCCATTTGTCTGAAATGGTAGAGGATTTCCTGCCTGAACAGGGGGTTGGACTAGAAGACCTCCAAGGTCCCTTCCAGCTCTGTTCTTCATCCAAACAGTAAACAAGAGCCAAATCAAGGAACCTTAAAGAATACTCTCACAAACACCGAGCAGACAAGTCACTTGTCTATAAATGGAGAGCAAATCCCTGCTCCCTTCTGGCACTGATGATGTTACCTCGTTGGGTAACGAAACGTCCTCAAGAAAACAACCAAGCTCCATAGTATCAAGGAACCCATAATCCTCAGATAATCCTCAGTATTTCTGATCCAAGATACTAAAGTCTACGTAAACCAGGGGTCTCCAACCTTTGCAACTTTAAGTCTGAAGGACTTCAGCTCCCAGAATTCTCCAGCCAGCTCCTCCCAGAATTCTGGGAGCTGAAGTGCTTCAGACTTAAAGTTGCAAAGGTTGGAGACCCCTGACGTAAACAATCTCAGGTAGTTTGTTGCCTTCCCATCCAACCGAGTTTAACCTGGTTTTACTGATCTCATCATTTTTCCCCCCCTACCTTCATACGACGGACTGCATAACTAAGTTAAGTTGGGTTGGCCTTATTGTAGTTTTACTTACTTTTCCTGGCTTCGATTTCTTAACAATGTCCCATTCAACAAAGGCTTAGCACATCTGTTTTGAATGAAATTAAAATCCCAACCTTAAAAAGAAAAAAGAAAAAAAAGATTGTTAGACCAAACATTTCAGCTCCATCTGTTCTGGTAACATCATCGCATCACCACGAAGTACCTGATAGCCCACCCCCACCTCTAACAATTTTGCATGGGGGGGGGGGGGGAAGGAGGGGGGAAGAAGAAGAGAAATGCATTAAATCTTGGCCGAGACAGGAAAATGGGCCACTTTGCGTGATTTAAGAGTGTGAAAGCAAAGAAAATTCAGCTGGGTTTAATGGAACTCTTTTAGATATAATAATCGGCATCAGTTGGGAATTTTGCAGCTGTAGCTTCGGTGGGGATTTGGTGAGATCACTTGCAAAGGTTTGACCCGACGAGATCCAGGAATGTTGCTTTGGGGGGCATTTGGAAATTTAATCTAAGTTTCATCCCTGATGAATCTTTATTCAGGTTGACCGGAGGAAGAGCCACAGATGAAGACCAACTGTCTCTCGGAGGAGAGGGTTAAGAGAAAGGAGATATGGGTAGTCCTTGACTTACCATAGTTCATTTAGTGACTGTTCCAAGTTATGACGGCACCAGAAAAAGTGTTCTGACCTAGGCTTCCCCAGCAGCACGAAGCCAAGTCCTCGTCCCGATAAGCCCCTTTTATTTAAATGACCGTGAATTCCTCTCCAGCAAAGTCTTTCCTCTCCCACGGTCTTTCGAGATAGTTCACAATTACCGACCTTTATCAGGCTTGGAGAGTGGCCAGGCCGATCTCTTTCAGATGCTGCAATAATTGGCAGGAAGGCAGGAATTAACTCATTGCCTCCTGCAAACTCCACTCCCCCTTCGCTCCTCTTTTATTCCCTGTGGGAGGGGCCATTCACCATCCAACTGTGGCTTTAATCCAGTGGTGGGTTTCTGCAGGCTCGCACCTACTCGCGAGAGCCGGTTGGTGAAATTTAGAGAACCGGTGAGAGGGGGTTCCACCGGCGGACCTGGAAGTAAATCTGGCCCGCCGCTGCCAGTGACCCAACGGGAAGGAAAGGAAAGGAAGGAAGAAAAGAAAGAAAGAAAGAAAGAAAGAAAGAAAGAAAGAAAGAAAGAAAGAAAGAAAGAAAGAAAGTCCAAATTTTTGGTTGCTAAGCAAGAGCGTTGTTAAATGAGTTTCACCACATTTTAAAAGGTGGCCACTCCCACCCTGTCACATGACTGCCAAGCCACGCCCACAAAATAGGCCACACCTACAGAGTAGGTTCTAAAAAATTTGAAACCCACCACTGCTTTAATCCCAAGTCGATCCTTGTTCCTTAGCTGTTCCCTTCCTCTGGCAGCTCTGTGCATATGCACACTGGGAACAGGCTCCAGCTGTTCATCTGCCTCACCGATGTCTGACTCCGAAGGCAGCTGATAACTGGCATACGGCTCTGGCCCCCTCTCTGCCTCCGACACAGAGCCCTCCTCAGAGCCTTCCCCAGACTCCAGGACTGGCCCAGGTTCCTCCCCAACCTCCTCACTGTCCGAATCTGCTGCCAGATGCGGTGGCTGCTGGTGGGCCACAACACATTTATGTGGCACATAAGTTATGACGGCACCGGAAAAAGTGACTTATGACCGTTAAGTCACACTCACGACCTTTACTTCACCTCCTCATGATCGCCTGAACAAAATCCAGATGCCTGCTGTGTCCTGAGGTCATATGATCCGCTTTAGTGACCGTCTGATGAGCAAAGTCAGCGGGCGACGCCCAGGGGAAGGGCCTTCTCTGTGATGGGCCCGACCCTCTAGAATGACCTTCCCCCTGACATTAGAACGACCACGGACCTCCGCTCCTTCCGCCAGAAACTCAAAACCCACCTGTTTCAACTAGCCGGCCTGGGCTAATTCCATGCTTCCCGCCTCAGTTTGTAATTTTAAATTATGTGATTAGGTTTTAAGGTTAAGTTTTTAATTTTTATAAATTTGTACAGGGGATTATTAAATTCGATTTTAGTTTATATGTATTGTTGATTGTCACAATTTTAATTTTTTACCTGTACACCGCCCCGAGTCCCTTCGGGGAGAGGGGGCGGTCTAGAAATCCAATTAATAATAATAATAATAATAATAATAATAATAATAATAATAATAATAATAATAATAATAATAATAATAATAATAATAATAATAATAATAATAATAATAATAGTAGTCCTTAGGAAAGCCAGATTCACTTAACAACCGGCTTACTGATTTATCCGCTGCAGGGATTCACTGAACAACGGTGGAAAGAAAGGTCGTAAAATGGGGGCAAAACCCACCTCACAAATGTCTCGCTTAGCAACAGAAACGTTGGGCTCACTTGTGGTCGTACGTCGCAGAGTGAAATCGGGATTCCTTCAGGACAAAGGATCAAGGATTGAGCAAGTGGTCTCTAAAAACCCACAGTAATTAGACCACTCAACTTTGACTGCAACTCTTTATCCTTCTGGAAATTGGACTAATATGTCTTGAGCAGGGGGTTGGACTAGAAGACCTCCGAGGTCCCTTCCAGCTCTGTGATTCTGTTATGTTGAGTTCCCTCTTAATTGGAACTTTGGCAGATTCGTTTCTTTTGCAAAACTAAGACTACCTATCCATGGTTATGTTTGATTTGTTTTATATTTAAGGTGAAGATTTAATCAGCTTCTGTTAAAGGAACTAAATATTTAAGCAAGACACAACTAAAGGGTTAAAACAACAACAATAACAATATTTAAGAATGACGACCATCACTATCTTGAAGCAGATCCCTAGAAAAATTAGAGATTCAAGAAAGAAATTTTCTTTCTTGTCTAAAACCTTGTTTGATCACGGGATTTGGTTCAAGTGGATGACACCTGAAGGGATGCTGGTGTTCTGGGAAGGAGGAAGAGTGAGGATTAAAACAGTTGCTGAGGCGGAAGCCTTTCTTAAAAAATATTCCTCTGCCCTGGGGGAAGATCCAGGGGGGACGGAGGGGGTCACGGCCCCGCCCGCGGGGGGCCAGGGAGGAGAGAAAGAAGATACAATAGCCAAAAGACTTAGATCAAAAAAATAACTTTGCCTTGATTTTTCTTGAACAATTTTGTATAATATTTCTATCCGGACTTTTTGTAAATGTCTGACAGCATGGAAGGGAGAATTTAGGTAAATGTACTTGCTTCCATCTTGTAGTGGTATGGAAAATGTTTTCTATGTTAACTTTTTTAATGTGTATTTTGAGGTCTCGGAAGGTCCGACGACTCTGACGTGAATGCTCTCAAAATTTCTTTGTAACCATTACCCTATCCTGTTAAAAAATGTAAAACCAATAAAACTTTTTCAATAAAAAAAAAAGAAAAAAAAAGAATGACGACCATGATTTCTGTTTTTAAACAAAACGTTAATTTTGCCCCATTTTATGATTGAAATGGTATAGAGTCTTGGACAGGGGGCTGGACTAGAAGACCTCCAAGGTCCCTTTCAGCTCTATTCTGATTCAGGACTACCTGTGCTACATCTTCCAAATAAATTGTAAGATACCACTGAAGTAGAAAAATTTTATCCTAACATCAGTCTGGCTTTTGTGGCAAGGGAATGTGGCATCATTCTGATGGCCTTGATTCGAGAATATAAAAACATCTGGGCAAATTGATGTAAATCAGAGGTTCCCAAACTTGGCCACTTGAAGACTTGTGGACTTCAACTCCCAGAATTCTCCAGCCAGCTGGCTGGAGAATTCTGGGAGTTGAAGTCCACAAGTCTTCAAGTGGCCAAGTTTGGGAACCTCTGATATAAATGAATACCTTCAGGTACCATTGATTGACCTTACCTCAGCCCTTTGATGTTAGGGATGGAAATAGATGATTGGGAGATGGTGTTGGCAGCAAATGTCCCCGATGACTGAATTGCTAGACTTGTTAAAAGAATTGAAGAAGGAAAAGTCACAGATCATAAGCAAAAAACGGGAGTCTTGAGCATTTGAACTGCATTTTCTAAATTTGGAAACTTCCATGCTGATGGACTTCAACTCCCAGAATTCTACAGTCACTATAATAATTGAGAATTTTGGGAGTTAACAGATGAACGGAGTTGGAAGGGACCTTGCAGGTCATCTAGTCCAACCCCCTGCCCAAGGCAGGAGACCCTACACCTGCCTAGGATCGAACTCACAACCTCCTGCTTGTGAGGCAAGAGCTCCACCTCTAGGCCACAGCAGCAGAAGTCCACCTGCCTGGGAATTGCCAAGGGAAATTAGCATTCCCCAACTGAGAACACTATATGAGAGGCGCCAAGCACAGGCAGATAATTAGATAAAGGTAAAGGTTCCCCTCGCACCTATGTGCTAGTCCTTCCTGACTCTAGGGGGCAGTGCTCATCTCTGTTTCAAAGCCAAAGAGCCAGCATTGTCCGAAGATGTCTCTGTGGTCATGTGGCCAGCATGACTACCGTATTTTTGGAGTATAAAATGCACCTCCTCCCCCCAAAAAAGAGGCTGAAAATCTGGGTGCATCTTATACTAGCCGCCCTGGGTCCTCTGTGGAGAAGGGCAAGATATAAATTTAAATAAATAAATAAATAAAATAATACACTGAATACAGCATTTTTGGCCTCCTGAAATCCCGTCCCATTTGCAAAAATGGATGTGCAGAGGGTTTGGGAGGCTTGCAAAGTGCTCCTGGGAGTTGAAGTCCATAAGTTATAAAGGGGCCATAGTTCCCTCATGCTGGCTGAGGAACTCTGGGAGTTGAAGTCCACAAGTCATAAAGGGGCCACAGTTCCCTCATGCTGGTTCAGGAATTCTGGGAGTTGAAGTCCCCAAGTCATAAAGGGGCCACAGTCAGGAATTCTGGGAGTTGAAGTCCCCAAGTCATAAAGGGGCCATCGTTTCCCCCCATGTTGGCTGAGGAACTCTGGGAGTTGAAGTCCACAAGTCATAAAGGGGCCACAGTTCCCTCATGCTGGTTCAGGAATTCTGGGAGTTGAAGTCCCCAAGTCATAAAGGGGCCACAGTCAGGAATTCTGGGAGTTGAAGTCCCCAAGTCATAAAGGGGCCATCGTTTCCCCCCATGTTGGCTGAGGAACTCTGGGAGTTGAAGTCCACAAGTCATAAAGGGGCCACAGTTCCCTCATGCTGGTTCAGGAATTCTGGGAGTTGAAGTCCACAAGTCATAAAGGGGCCAGAGTCAGGAATTCTGGGAGTTGAAGTCCCCAAGTCATAAAGGGGCCATCGTTTCCCCCCATGTTGGCTGAAGAACTCTGGGAGTTGAAGTCCACAAGTCATAAAGGGGCCACAGTTCCCTCATGCTGGTTCAGGAATTCTGGGAGTTGAAGTCCACATGTCATATAAGGCCCATAGTTTCCCCAACTCTGTTCTAGGGTCTTGGCATCTTTTACACTAAGACAATCCAACATTTCAGGATCTGTAAGGTTGACCTCATCTTCACCGGTGATCCGTTTCAACCCTAACTAGACATCTTTGCCGCTATCAGGAATGGAGTTGCTTCCACACCAGTTAGGCCTCCACAGAGTTGTTTACCAGAGCTTTCTTGAACTTTCTTATCCTCACCGGGTCCTTAGCAACTTCTCCAATGCCATCAAGCAAGCTGTGTCTCTTTGGAGGGCGCTCTTCTGTGTCCTCCTCCCCAAGGAAATGCGGATATCTCATAAAGCTTCCGCAGTGACTAACACCATGAAGGTCACAGCTGAAGGGCCATCTGGAACACTTCCCCAAGTGGATGAGTTATCGCCGTGGAAGCAATCTTGTCAAAACACTGACTCATGCGCTCGCATATCTTGGAGATGTTGTTTGGCATCTCCTCGCATGAACTTGGAGTCTTTATTAAAAGTCATGAGAAATGCCAACTTGGGAAGCCAACTTGGATTTGATGCGCACCAAAGCTAACAAAGGTTATGGGAGGCGGGTTAGAAATGTGTAAAGAAGCCTCGGTGCTTGGAGTCATCCAATCTACTGTGGTGAAGGGGAAAAAAAGGAAGAGATATTTATTTATTTATTTGTAATTTAGAAATAACTCAATGAGGCGTATATATATCCAGCACATCTTCCTCTTTTCCCCACAATGACAACTCTGTGAGATGGGCTGGGCCAGGGGTCTGCAAAGTTGGCTCTTTTAAGATGGGTGGACTTCAACTCCCAGAATTCCCCAGCCAGCTGGCTGGGGAATTCTGGGAGTTGAAGTCCACCCATCTTAAAAGAGCCAACTTTGCAGATCCCTGGGCTGGGCTGAGAGAGAGAGAAAGAGAGATAGAGAGAGGGAGGGAGGGAGGGAGGGAGGGAGGGAGGGAGGGGCTCAAAATCATCCAGCTTGCTTTTATGGCTAAGATGGGACTTGAATTCACATTCACCTAGTGGTTGGCCAAAGTCACCCAGCTAGCTTTCATGCCTAAGGCAGGACTAGAACTCACATTCTCTTAGTTATTGGTCAAAGTCACTCAATTGGCTGTCATGGCTAATTCACCTAGTGATTGGCCAAAGTCATCCAGCTGGCTTTCATACCTAAGGTGGGACTAGAACTCACAATCTCCTAGTGATTGGCCCAAAGCCAACCAGTTGACTTTCATACCTAAGATGGGACTAGGACTCAACATCTCCTAGTGATTGGCCCAAAGTCACCCAGCTGGATTTCATGCCTAAGGCAGGACTAGAACTCACAATCTCCTAGTGATTGGCCCAAAGCCAACTGGTTGGCTTTCATACGTAAGATGGGACTAGAACTCACTGTCTCCTAGTGATTGGCCCAAAGTCACCCAGCTAGCTTTCATGGATTGAACTTACAGTCTTCCACTTTCTAAACTGATGTCCTAACCATTTTGGTCACGTGTTGGTGATCACGATGTAGAGAAGATGTGGAGACTCTAGAAAGAGTGCAGAGAAGAGCAACAAAGATGATTAGGGGACTAGAGACTAAAACATATGAAAAATGGTTGCAGGAACTGGGTATGTCTAGTTTAATAAAAAGAAGGACTAGGGGAGACATGATAGCAGTCTTCCAATATCTCAGGGGTTGCCACAAAGAAGAGGGAATCAAGCTATTCTCCATAGTACCTGAGGGTAGAACAAGAAGCAATGGGTGGAAACGAATCAAGGAGAGAAGCAACTTAGAATTGAGGAGAAATTTCCTGACAGGACAATTAATCAGTGGAACAGGAGTTGTCTCCAGAGGTTGTGAATGCCCCAACACTGCAAGTCTTCAAGAAGAAGTTGGATAGCCATTTGTCTGAAATGGTATAGGGCTTCCTGCCTAGGCAGGGAATTGGACTAGATGACCTCCAAGGTCCCTTCCAACTCTGCTATTGTATTGTATTATTAGATCAAGCTGTCTCACTTGTGTGTCACTGCATGGATGTGTCTTATCTGTTGTGAGGTTGGAAGGGGACAGTGAGGGCCGATTAGCACTTATATAACATTTCACAATGCTTAACAGCCCTCTCTAAGTGGTTTACAGAATCAGCCTCTTGCCCCTAACAATCTGGCTCCTCTTTTTTGCTGATCTCGGAAGGATGGAAGACCGAGTCAACCTTGAGCCAGTCAGGATCGAACTCCTGGCAGTGGGCAGAATTATCCTGCAATACTGCATTCTAACCATGACTCCACCATGGCTCCAAAACTTCAGCTCCAGTCTGTAGGACTCAGAAATCCATCATAGCAGGTGTCCAAAATGTCTGTCCGCCTTACGCAGAGTTTGTTTGGCTTTTATACAGTTTCAACCAGCAAAGCAAGAGCATAGGTAGCAACAGCATCGTTATTGGCTTATTCTCCTTGTCAATCACTAAGACCATCCCAGCCAGGGTAGAATCTCACGTAACTCCCTGGTAGTCCCTGGTTCTACTAATTAGGTGAGCTCATAGACAGTTGAGGTAATCGGTTACTAAGATATGACAGTTTGCTGCGCATGTCTGTACTTAACCTTTGTATAACCTCTACACCAGGGGTCCCCAACCTTTGCAACTTTAAGTCTGAAGGACTTCAGCTCCCAGAATTATCCAGCCAGCTTTGCTGGCTGGAGAATTCTGGGAGCTGAAGTCCTTCAGACTTAAAGTTTCAAAGGTTGGAGACCCCTATACACCAGGCTGGTTCCAACCAATGATGATTAAAATGCACTTTGCTCACAACAACAGAGGTAACAGATAGAAGCAGGAAGGTGGGGGAACACAAATGAAATACATGTAAACTTGAGAATATATTTAAATCAAGCCTGCATTAAGTCAGCCTCAATGCTGAGTGACCACATAGATGTTGCATTATCCTTTTCTAGAAATTCATGAACCCATAGTATATATAAATTCTGTGATGCACAGTGATATACAACCATTGTTGTATATGTACAGAGATATGTATATATGCAACACCCATGCTACACAGGTAATCCTCACTTAATGACTCAAAAACACAATCCCTTCCTTCCTTCCTTCCTTCCTTCTGTCAGTTTGTAAAGCATCTCTATGACTACTATCAAACTGCCATAGAGAGGAGCATTCCATACATATAGTACCTGTAGTCGGAATGGAATCTCAAGCTGGCCTGTGAATGCGCATGTCTAAACTACCATCTCTCATTGGTTAATGTGATTTATGACGAAAAGCTGAAGGGAGGACAGTAATGCGGGCAAAGTCCAGAAGCAGATAAAGAAAGCAAAAAAGATGGCTGCAAACAAGAAACGCCTAATGAGGAATGCCTAATGAAGCTGTTAATAAACCACTGCTTTTTGTATCATAATATCGGGTCGCTTATTGTGAAGCAGGCATCGTTAGGGTACTTGACACCTTCCTTCCTTCCTTCCTTCCTTCCTTCCTTCCTTCCTTCCTTCCTTCCTTCCTTCCTTCCTTCCTTCCTTCCTCCTCCACCACAGTAACTAAACAAGGAATATCCTCCTCCTCCTCCTCTTAAAATACAACTAATTCCTCACAAGATTATATTCCCTTTGTTGTTTTGGCAAAACCTCCCTTCCAATAACAGGAACCCCCCCCCCCCTCTTGTAAAGCTGAAAGAAAAAGGGAAAAAAAGAAAATGAAACAAGAGACTAAGACATATGAAGAACGGCTGCAGGAACTGGGTATGTCTAGTTTGATGAAGAGAAGGACCAGGGGAGACATGATAGCAGTGTTCCGATATCTCAGAGGGTGCCACAAAGAAGAGGGAGTCAAACTTTTCTCCAAGACACCTGGGGGCAGGACAAGGAGCAATGGGTGGAAACTAACCAAGGAGAGAAGCAACTTAGAACTAAGGAGAAATTTCCTAACAGTAAGAACAATTAACCTCTGGAACAGCTTGCCTCCAGCAGTTGTGAATGCCCCAACCCTGGAAGTCTTTAAAAAGATGTTAGACAGCCATTTGTCTGAAATGGTATAAGATTCCTGCCCATGCAGGGGGTTGGACTAGAAGACCTACAAGGTCCCTTCCAACTCTGCTATTGTATTGTATTGTATAAGTAAAAGGCAGCCTTTATCCCTACTTCAAACGTACGTTTCTTCCCCTTTATTGTTGGACCGAAGGGTCAGAGGCTAAAGGAAATAAACAATCCAGAAGGCAACCCTTTGAAAGCCAACTGGATTTCTCTCTCGAAACCATCCTCTGCAAAAGTGCCTGGCATTGGGAGGTCGTGATCTTTCGTCCATGTTAACCATTGTGGGCAAATTCACAGGACAATTTCTCCCCTTTTTTTTCCGCTCTCTCCTGGGATCCTTTCGTAAGCCAGGTTGGAGGAAATAAACTCGTCTGTGGCTAAATAGATATATTTCCAAAGCAAGCAGAGAGAAGCAGCGATGATTAGAGGTCCAAATGGAAGGATTCCAAGAAGCTTTCTAACGGGGTCTCAGGATCGGCTGGGATTTGATTCAAACTGCTAAAGGTCAAGGTTCCCCCTCGCACGCATGTGCTAGTCGTTCCCGACTCTAGGGGGCAGTGGTCATCTCCGTTTCTAAGCCAAAGAGCCAGCGCTGTCCGAAGAGGTCTCTGTGGTCATGTGGCTGGCATGACTGAACACCAAAGGTGCACTGAACGCTGTTCCCTTCCCACCAAAGGTGGTTCCTATTTTCCTACTTGCGTTTTTACCTGCTTCCAATCTGCTAGGTTGGCAGAAGCTGGGACAAGTCTCGGGAGCTCACTCCGTTACGTGGCACTAGGGATTCGAACCGCCGAACCTCAGATAGACAAGCTCAGCATCTTAGCCTCTGAGCCACCACGTCCCTTAAACTACTAATTCAACTCAAATAATCCTGAGATCTGGACCAGGTCAAAAGTGTAAACTACTGCTTTATAAATGCCTTGGTAAGGCCACACTTGGAATAAAGTTTTGGTCGCCATGATGTAGAACAGATGTGGAGACTCTAGAAAGAGTGCAGAGAAGAGCAAGAAAGAGGATTAAGGGACTGGAGGCTAAAACATATGAAGAACAGTTGTAGGAACTGGGCACATTTAGTTTAATTTAATATCCTATGGCTATCACAAAGTGTTGTATGTCATGATTCATTATGAATGTATTTATGATGACTATCATCATGATTTTCTCCCCTGTGGGGAGAGGGTGCGGTTTATAAGTTTATAAGAAATTTATCATATCTTTCATGTACACTGAGAGTTTATGCACCAAAGAAAAATTCCTTGTGTAGCCAATTACACTTGGCCAATAAAGAATTTCTATTCTATTCTATTCTATTCTATTCTATTCTATTCTATTCTATTCTATTCTATTCTATTCTATTCTATTCTATTCTATTCTATTCTATTCCATTCCATTCCATTCCACTCCACTCCACTACACTACACTACACTACACTACACTCCTACTCCTACTCCTACTCCTCTTCTACACTATTCCAATTCCACTCCACTCCAACCTACCCTACCCTACCCTACTCCTACTCCTACTTCTATTCTACTCTACTCTATTCCAATTCCACTCCACTCCAACCTACCCTACCCTATCCTACCCTACCCTATCCTATTCCTATTCCTACTCCTACTCCTACTCCTTTTCTACTCTATTCCAATTCCACTCCACTCCACTCCAACCTACCCTACCCTACTCCTACTCCTACTTCTATTCTACTCTACTCTACTCTACTCTACTCTATTCCAATTCCACTCCACTCCAACCTACCCTACCCTATCCTACATACCCTACCCTACCCTATTCCTATTCCTACTCCTACTCCTACTCCTACTCCTACTCCTACTCCTACTCCTACTCCTACTCCTACTCCTACTCCTACTCCTACTCCTACTCCTATTCTATTATCAAAGTAAGGAGTAGGGGTAGCATAAAAGCAGTCTTCCAATATTTGAGGGGCTGCCACAAGGAAGAGGGGAGTCAACCTATTCTCCAAAGCACCTGAGGACAGGATGGAAACTAATCAAGGAGAGATCCAACCTTGAACCAAGAAGAAACTTCCTAACAGTGAGAGCAATCAACCAATGGACCAGCTTGCCTTCAGAAGTTGTAGATGCTCCATCACTGGAGGTTTTCAACAAGACTTGGGATAGCCACTTCTCTGAAACGGTATAGGCTCTCCTGTTTGAGCCGGGGGTTGGTCTAGAAGACCTCCGAGGTCCCTTCCAACGCTGTTATTCTCTTTTAAAAAAAAAAACCTGACTCCAACTTTCCGCACCGCCTCCTCAGGCTGCCGAGTCTTCTAACGGCAAGTAATTGTTGCTCGCCCTGCTATGCTCAGCTTCTTTGCTTGTTTGCCCAGTGGTGAATATTAAATTGCAACCGCCTTGGGACAGAAGCTCATCTTATTCCGTGTCTTTCAGCACAGAGGCATGCAGACCAAAAGAGAGGGATTTACTTGACAGGCATAAAAATCGCTGGATCGTTGACAGGAGGGCAGTGCAGAGAGCAGGCAGGAGGAAGCGAGCCAAGATCAGTGATGAAATCTTGGGTTACAGAAGGTAGGAGAGATTAACATTCATCACCAAGCAAGCGTGAGCCACCCTTGGCAGGGTTTTCCCCACCCGGGGTAGAGCTGTAAAGTGGAGCCAGGGCCCTGCTGATCATGCCCTCGGATCTTCTGATCTCACGCTAGTTGTGAATTCGGGAACGCACCCAACACCCCAAGATGCAGACCTGCTTCGGGGGGAGAAATGCGAACTCTTCAAAGCAGACCGAGATTCCTTCGGCAGGAACAACCACCCCAGCCCGGGTTCCGTTGCAGCTTGTTTCATTCCACCCACAAAACAGCAAAACAGCCTCCAGGTGCCAGTTCAAGGCTTTGATAGCTTCCCTGGCTGGGCCTAAAGTGGCAGGGCTGAACGAAATATCTTTCTCTCTCTCTAAGCCAACGTTTGCCAATGGCAGCAACATTAAGCTGTGTGGACTTCAACTCCCAGAATTCTCCAGCTTGCCTTGGAAGGGAGGGAGGGAGGGAGGGAGGGGCAGAAGAAAGAAAGAAAGAAAGAAAGAAAGAAAGAAAGAAAGAAAGAAAGAAAGAAAGAAAGAAAGAAAGAAAGAAAGAAAGAAAGAAAGAAAGAAATAAGAAAAGAGAGAGAGAGAAGAAAGAGAGAAAGAGAAAGAGAGAAAGAAGGAGGGAGGGAGAAAGAAAGGAGCAGAAGAAAGAGAGAGAGAGAGAAAAGAGAGAGAAAGAAAGAGAGAAAGAAAAAGGGAGGGAGGAGCAGAAGAAAGAAAGAAGAAAGAGAGAGAGAGAAAAGAAAGAGAGAGAAAGAGAAAGAGGAAGAAGGAGGGAGGAAGAAAAGAAAGATGGAGAAAGCAAGAAAGAAAGGAAAGGGAAAGAAAGATGAAAGAAAGAAAGAAAGAAGGAAGGAAGGAAGGAAGGAAGAAAAAAATCAAGAAAGGGAAGAAATAAAGAAAGAGAGGGAAAGGGAAAAGAAGGAAGATGAAACAGAAAGAAAGAAGGAAGGAAGGACAAGGAAGGAAAGAAGGAGGAAAGAGGGAAAGAAGGAAGAAAGGAAGGAAAAAGAAAGAGATAATTTCAAAATTTTCAGAAAAAAATTCTAAATTTTTCTTTGTTTCTAATTTGGATCTCTTCTTAACGTGCTTCCACTTATTACTTCTATCTTGTCCTGCTCTGAGGTGCTTTGGAGAACAACAATAATTGGACAACTTTGGAAGTCCCCTATTTCAGGAGGGTTCTCTGGAGGTCCGATTTAGTTGTACATTGCGGAGGATGGGATTACAGCAGTGGTGAGATTCACATAATTTAACAACTGGTTCTCTGCCCTAGTGACCAGCTGGGTAGGTGGGTCTCGGTGGTCATGTGACCGCGTGGGCATGGCCAACTCAACGTCACTCAGGTCGATGGACTTAGCTGTGACAATGTAACAGGGGTTAACCGGAGAGGCAGTTTCTGTAAGCAGGGCAATAAAGATGAGGCTAGAAACAAACCCAGAATGTTTCCTTCCTTCCTGCCTTCCTTACAGGATTAGTCCTGGAAAGTGGGAGGGAAATCCAAAAGGAGATTTCTTCCAACAACTGGTTCTCTCAACTGCTTAGAAAGTTACCAACCGGTTCTCCCGAATAGGTGCGAACCGGCTGAATCCCACCACGGCATTAGAGCATTCTCAAAGATTTTGTCTGCAATTACTCCCAGAATTCCACAGCTGGAGTCCTCAGGCTGTGGAATTCTGGGAGTTGAAGTCCACATAGAAGAGGTTAATGGTCTCTAAATTGCCCCAGCCTCCTTTCAAAACTGCTTAGGTTGCCGTCCATCTCTACCTCCGAGGGCATCGAAGTCCACCGTGTGCTGGAGAAGGAACACAGCCCCCATTAAGCCCCCTCTCTCTTCGGAGGGCCAGCTCATATCGGGTGGAGGAAGGCAGGCGGTGGGTCGAAAACTGCCTCTTAAAACAGAATGGAGGAACCGTGTGGGGTTAGCCAAACGCTTTTTAATTACTGACAAAAACCCTTGAGGAACTATTTGCAAACCTCAATAATTTTCCTACTGCCCACGGGAATGGTTAAGTACTTCTCTCTAATTAGTAGGGCTCGACAA
Source organism: Rhabdophis nuchalis (assembly GCA_039707465.1). NCBI lineage: Eukaryota > Metazoa > Chordata > Lepidosauria > Squamata > Natricidae > Rhabdophis > Rhabdophis nuchalis. The sequence goes on along the minus strand of CM077644.1, from coordinate 239,739,935 downwards.
GGCGGCTGCAATCTGCGTTGGGGAAGGACGTTCCTCTCCTCGGGAGCTTTGACTGGCATTTCCCAAAATTGGGAACTCAAGGAGTGGAGTCTCCATGCGGGGACTCCAACCCCAGAAGCCCCTTCCTAAAAAAAAAAAAATGAAACTCAATGTAGAGAAAAGCAAAGTCTTACACTTAGGCAAGAAAAACCAAGAGTAGACATAAAGACTGGGTGAAACCAGACTTCTTAATAGCCGTGACTGTGGGAGGGATCTTGGAGTCTTAGTGGACAACCAGATAAATAGGAGCCAGCAGTGTGTGGCAGCAGCCAAAAAAGCCAATTGAATCCTAAATTGCATTAACAGAGGGATACAATCAAGATCAAGGGAGATACTAATACCACTCTACAAAGCCTTAGTAAGACCACACCTAGAATACTGCTTCCAGTTTTGGTCACCACACTAAAAAAAAGATGTGGAGACTCTAGAAAGGGTGCAGAGAAGAGCAACCAGGAGGATGAGGGGATGGAGATTAAAACATACGATCAGTGGTGGGTTGCACTTTGTTGCCTGCTTCGGCTGCCATTGAAACGGGGAGGGAGGGGCTTTGGTAATTGGGAATGGGACTATATGGTGCAGGAGGGAGATTTGGAGAAGGGAGTATGTTCTCACCATCTACTTCGCATACCAGTGGCTGGGGCCATGCGGTGGTCAAGGTCAACGGTCTTGCATGCCATCCTGAGGATGCTCCTGGAGATGCAACCCACATGACATCTATGGGGATTGCGCATTGGACAATGGGGTGGGGGTTGTTGGGGGGAGGGGGTTGGACATGTATTGATGTGTATGATTTCGCACGCTTGGGTCTCAGACCTCGCTTTACCTCGCTGCTATCTTTTCATAACCAGTAAAAGTACTCTTCATTCTTTCAAAATGGAGTTGAGTGGATTCTTTCTTGGTTATCGTTAGAGGCAGACCTGACACTTACCTTCACTACTGCTTCATGCACGCCATAAAAACAGGTATAGAGTGGGGGCGAGCCAAAATAGCCAACCGTACCGGTTTGCTCTCAGCTGCTCTAGGCCCCTACTGGTTTGGCTGAACCGAGCCGAACCGGCAGCAACCCACCTCTGCATAGGATGAACGGTTGTGAACTGGGCATGGCTAGTCTAGTGAAGAGAAGGACCAGGGGAGACATGATAGCAGGCTTCTAATATTTGAGGGGCTGCCACAGAGAGGAAGGGGGTCAAGCTGTTTTCCAAAGCACCTGAAGGCCAGACAAGGAATAATGGATGGAAACTGACCAAGGAGAGATTCAACATAGAAATAAGGGGGAATTTTCTGACAGGGAGAACAATCAACCCATGGAACAGAAGTTGCCTTCGGAAGTTGTGGGAGCTTCATCACTGGAGGCTTTCAAGAAGAGACTGGACTTTCATCTGTCAGAAATTGTTTAGTAGGATCTCCTGCTTAGGTGGGGGTTTGGAGTAGATGACCTACAAGGTCCCATCCAACTCTGTTAATCTAATCTAATCTAATCTAATCTAATGGGGGAGGAGGAGCAGGAGGAGTAGGAGTAGGGAGGAGGAGGAGGAGGAGTAGGGAGGAGGAGGAGGGAGGAGGAGGAGGAGGAGGAGGAAGAGGGAGGAGGAGGAGGAGGAGGAGAAGAGGAGGAGGAGGAGGAAGAAAAGTGGGGGGAGGAGGAGGAGGAGGAGGAGGAGGGGAGGAGGAGGAGGAGGAGGAGGGGAGGGAGGAGGAGGAGGAGGAGGAGGAGGAGGAGGAGGAGGGATCCGAGAAGAGTTTTGAAGCATTGCAAGGATGCATTGAGACTTGGACAGCGGTCTTCATACAGTTCAAGATAAAACAGCATATAGGTAGTCCTCCACTTACAACAGTTCATTTAGTGACTGCTCAAAATTACAATGGCACTGAAAAAAGTGATTTACAACTGTTTTTCACAGCCTCCCCATGGTCATATGATCAAAATTCAGATGCTTGGCAACCGGTTCCTATTTATGACCGTTGCAATGTCCCAGGGTCACATGATCCCCTTTTGCAACTTTCTGACAAGCAAAGTCCATGGGGAAGCCCGATTCACTTAACAACCACATTTCTTACTAGTTTAGCAACTGTAGTGATTCACTTAGCAACCGTGGCAAGCACAATTGTAAATTGGGGCAAAACTCACTTAAGAGCCCTCTTGCTTAGCCATGGGGATGTGGTGCTCAGTTATGGTTGGAAGTATTTTGGATAATATGAATTGAGAAAATAAATACCAGGGGTGGGTTCCTGCCAGTTCTAAGCTCTCCTACAGAAGAGGTTCCACCAATCCACAGGGCTGTTTAGAACCGGTTCCAGCTCCCTCCCCCCGCCCGTCCGCCCGTCATCCAGAGGAAGAGCGAGAGGAGGAATTCTGGGAGTTGAAGTCCACAAGTCTTTAAGCTGTCAAGTTTGAACACCCCTGGGGTATTTTTTTTCTAAAGGGTTAGGGGTGCAAGGGTCTTGTCACTGGACAGCTTCAAGACTTGCGTGCTTCAAATGCCAGAGTTCCTGAGCCAACATTTTGGTGGCTAAGCAAGAGCGTTGTTAAGTGAGTTTCACCACATTTTACAAGCTGGCCACCCCCACCCAGGCACATGACTGCCAAGCCACTCCCACCAGGTCACATGGCCAGCAAGCCACTCCCACAAAGCAGGCCACACCTACCGAAGAGGTTCTAAAAATGTTTGAAACTCACCAGTGATAAATATCCAGTTTCCAGCAAGGTGATGATGACTGAAATCATAAACAGCTGTTGAATTGGGGTGTTTCTGTGCTACAGGGTTTCGACTTACGACTATTTATTCAATGACTATTCGAAATTATGGTGATGCTGAATGACCCTTACTCGAAATTACGGCTGTAATTACGGCTCATGGTCACATGAGTGAAATTCAGCCACTTGTCAATATGCCTGTCCACAAATCACAGGGTTCTTCTCTCCTCCCCTTCTCCTCCTTCTCCTCCTCCCCTCCTTCCTTCTCCACCTCCTCCTCCACTCTTCCTCCTCTCCTCCAGCATCACCTCCTCCTCCTCTCCTACCCTCTTCTCCCATTCTCCACCTCCTTTTCCTCTTCTCTCCTCTTCTCCCTGCCTCCTCTTTCACCTCCTTCTCCTCTTCCTCCTCCCCTTCTCATCCTTCACCTCCTTCTCCTATTCTTCCTCTCCTCCTCCTCTTCCTCCTCCCCTTCTCATCCTTCACCTCCTTCTCCTATTCTTCCTCCTCTCCTACCCTCCTCCTCTACCTCCTTCTCTCTTTCCTTCTCCAGCACCTTCTTCTCTTCTTCCTTCTTTTCCTCTCCTCTCCTCCTAGCCTCCTCCTTCACCTCTTTCTTCTCCTCCCCTTCCTTCTCCAGCACCTCCTCCCCTCCTCCTCCTCCAACTCCTCCTTCTCCCCTTCTCCTCCTTCACCTCCTTCTCCTCCTCTTTCTTTTCTCTTCTCCTCCTTTCATACCCGCCTCCTCCTCCACCTCCTTCTCTTCCTCCTGTCCTCCCCTCCTCCTCCACCTCCTTCTCTTCCTCTTTCTCCTCTCCTTCTCCTCCTTCTCCCCTTCTCCTCTTTCACCTCTTTCTCTTCCTCTTCCTCCTCTCCTCTCCTCCTTTCATACCCGCCTCCTCCTCCTCCTCCTCCTCCTCTTCCTCCTGTCCTCCACCTCCTCCTCCATCTCCTCCTCCTTTTCTCCTCTCCTCTTCTCCTCTTCTCCCCTTTTCCTCCTTCACCTCCCACCCCTCCCCTCCTCCTCCTCCAATCCTCCTCCTCCTGTCCTCTCCTTTCTTCTCCACCACCTCTTCCTTCCCCTTCCTCTTCCTCCTGGAAATAAAATGCCTTTTCCTGCTCTTCTCCTACCCCATCAGTTGCTTCTTATTAAACTCTTAAAGAAGATACATGGAAGTCTTTTGTCTTGTTGAGCAGGCGAAGGAACTTTCCTTCCACACTGATTTTCTGCTTGGATTCTTCCACTAACGATAATTTGTGTTCTCATCATATTGCATTTACAGCGGAACTGTACTCCTTAAGTGGGGGAGTGAGGCGTTCTCTGATAGATCTCCTCCATCCTGCTGCCGAGGCTTTGGCACCCGATTCCTACCAGGGGTAGGAATATCCTGCATCAGCCGATATTCACTATCCCCAAAACCTCCCTTCATTCAACTGCTGGCATGTCAAACTGAAGACAAGTTTCTTATCTAATGCTAGAAACACAGAATAGATTAAGATTAAGATAGACTAGAGAATAGAATAGAATAGAATAGAGTAGAATAGAATAGAATAGAGGGATAGGATGGGATGAGATGGGATGGGGGGGATGGGAAAGGATAGAATAGGATAGAGAATAGGATAGGATAGGATAGGATAGGATAGGATAAGAATAGAATATGGGATGGGATGGGATGGGATAGAGAATAGAATAAGAATATAGAATAGAATAGAATAGAATAGAATAGAATAGAATAGAATAAGAATAAGAATAAGCATAGAGAATAGAGAATAGAGAATAGAGAATAGAGAATAGAGAATAGAGAATAGAATAGAGAATAGAGAATAGAGAATAGAATAGAATAGAATAGAATAGAATAAGAATTTAGAATAGAATAGAGAATAGAATAGTCCAGAACGCAGCTAGTCCAGAACGCAGCCGCGCGGGTGATTACGGGAGCGCCTAGACACTCCCACATAACACCTATCCTGCGCGAGCTGCACTGGCTCCTTGTGGTCTTTCGGGTGCGCTTCAAGGTCTTGACGACCATCTTTAAAGCGCTCCATGGCTCGGGGCCTAGTTATATGCGAGACCACCTCCTGCCCCATACATCCCTCAGACCGATACGCTCTCACAGAGAGGGCCTCCTCAGGGTGCCGTCGGCTGGACAATGCCGACTGGCGACACCCAGGGGAAGGGCCTTCTCTGTGGCGGGCCCAGCCCTCTGGAACGACCTACCCCCTGAACTCCGCACCATCTCTGACCTCCGCCTCTTCCGCAAGTGTCTGAAGACACATTTATTCCATCTAGCCGGCCTAGCGTAACCCCCTGTATTGACCATTAGACAGTTTTAAATGGGATTTTAATTCGGTTTTTAGCACAGGTTTTACTAGAATAAGTTTTTTAAATTTTATATGTTTTGTATGTATTTTAACATTCCTGTGCGCCGCCCTGGGTCCGTTTGGAGAAGGGCGGAAAAGAATATAAAAAAATAAGAGAATAGAATGAGAATATAGAATAGAATAGAGAATAGAATAGAATAGAATAGAATAGAATAGAATAGAATAGAGGGATAGGATGGGATGAGATGGGATGGGGGGATGGGAAAGGATAGAATAGGATAGAGAATAGGATAGGATAGGATAGGATAGGATAAGAATAGAATATGGGATGGGATGGGATAGAGAATAGAATAAGAATATAGAATAGAATAGAATAGAATAGAATAGAATAGAATAGAATAAGAATAAGAATAAGAATAGAGAATAGAGAATAGAGAATAGAATAGAATAGAATAGAATAGAATAGAATAAGAATTTAGAATAGAATAGAGAATAGAATAGAATGAGAATATAGAATAGAATAGAGAATGGAATAGAATAAGAATAAGAATTTAGAATAGAATAGAGAATAGAATAAGAATATAGAATAGAATAGAATAGAATAGAATAGAATATAGAATAGAGTAGAATAAAAATAAGAATTTAGAATAGAATAAGAATAGAGAATAGAATAGAATAAGAATTTAGAATGGAAAATAGAATAGAATAAGGAAATAGAATAGAATAGAATAAGAATTTAGAATAGAAAATAGAATAGAATAAGGAAATAGAATAGAATAGAATAAGAATTTAGAATAGAATAAAATAGAATAAATTTGCAAACCTCAGGAACAAGACTCTTACATTTATGTTTTACCGACAAAGAAATAAAGAGAGACTAGTATAGATCTATTTCAAGCTATTTAGCTCTCATCAGACAAAGTCCAGTTGCCTCCTGAAAAAGCACTTTTGGGACAATCATGGTTTGGATGACTGAGAAACTCTACAGATTTTCACACTTTCTTTTTTTTTTTTTGGGATAATAATTTTTATTGGTTTTTACAAATTTTTTAACAGGGAAAAAGGTATATAGGATACAGAAAAAATATTTTAGAGCTTCCATGTCGGAAGTGGTGGTCGCCTCCGAGGTTCCATGCAAAAAGTATATTTTTTCCAATATAAGGTGCAAGAAAATATATGATATATATCATATCATAAATCATACATTTATGCATTCAGTCATTTGTTACTATTAACATCCGTATAAGGATTACATTATGTAAAAAAAATCATTTTTGCGATCTGAGTCTTCTAGCTATTTTATCTTCTTCCTTCCCGCCAGTGGGCGGAGTCATGGCCCCTCCCGTTCCCTCATTTTCATCTTCTAAGATTGAGGAATTTTTTTTTTTTTAAAAAGGCTTCCGCCTCTTCAATCGTTTTAATTCTAACTATACCTCCCTCCCAGAACACCAACATTCCTTCAGGCATTAACCATCTAAGCCACAGCCCTTTTTAATATAATTTTTTGGATAAGGAGGCATAGTTCCTCCTAATCTTTTTAATCTTTTTGGGGGGGTTGTGTCAAAATGGTAATTTCATTCTGCATATATTTCAAGGCTCCATCTCTCTGTGCTCTCAGGATCTCATCCCTTGTTGACCTTGTTGCAAATTTAATATATCTCTCTCTGGGCAAGTCATTTATTCTGGCATATGCTGAATCAATTCTGCAAATCAGGTCAATGTCCCCCTTAATATATTCTTTGCTATTTTTAGTATAATCTGCTAAAATTGTAGTCATTAAATCTTTTAAATTTTCTGAAGTTAATTCAGGAACATTTTGAAACCTTAAGAAATAAAACATTCTTTCAAAATCCATTCTAGACATATAGCCAGCAGGTTTTTCTATTTCTTTTTTAAAATCCCTTATCTCCTCTCCCATCTCAACCGCCCCCCCCCCTCCAAACCATCCATTTTTTGTTTATTTTCCATGAAAGTTCTCTGTGTCTCTGGGGATTCCATTTTTGAACTTCTCATATCTTTCCGAATTTTTTTTATTTCTTCCATTATATCTTGTAAAGTTATATCTATTTTCGATAATTGAGGAGCCTCTCCTGGAGCATCTTTTGGCAAAATTGTGCTAATCTTAGGCTGTTGTAAATCCGGGCTGGCTCTTAATAAGGCTGGAACAAAAGAAAATTTTCCATGTGAAGTCTTTTTTGAAGCCATAGTAGACTTTTTTATATTCCTGTGGTTAAGATGGCGTCTGAAGAGCGGGCAGTCCATGAGATGGATGAAAAGTCTTTTCTAAGTTCAAAATGTAGTTTCCATAAAATCCAGAGATAGAAGATTCAACAGTTAAATCCAATGAAGAAAGAAGGCACACAATGGGAGTTATCCCGATTTTCACACTTTCTGATGGTAAGCCATTCCACTGGCTATTTATCCTTTCTGTTAGGAAGTTCCTCCATAATTCTAGGTTGCTTCTCACCTTGTTTAGTTCCCATTGCTTCTTGTTCTGCCCTCAGGTGCTTTGGAGAATAGTTTGACTCCCTCTTCTTTGTGGCAGCCTCTGAGATATTGGAAGACTGCTATCATGTCTCCCCTGGTCCTTCTTTTCATTAAACTAGACCTGCCCAGTTCCTGCCCCCGTTCTTCACATGTTTTAGCCTCCAGGCCCCTAATCCTCTTGGTTGCTCTTCTCTGCACTCTTTCCAAAGTCTCAACATCTCTTTTGTAATGCTTCACATGCGAATACTTCATGTGATTTTGATGATATGTATCTATTTGTACAATCAAGGATTGTATTAGGGTTTTTTTTTTTTTGGCTGCTGCCAAAAGTATGTATGCATAATTTCTAGATATTGATATAAATTAGATATAATTTCTAGATATTGCTTGCTGGCTATCTCATGACTTCATTGTCTCACAACCTATTTTTAGTTTGATGAATAGATATACCAGCAAATCAGAGAAACACACTCTCCCCTCCCCGCAGGGAACACTGGCAGGGCAAGATTGTATATAAGCAGGGAGCAAACCCCACACTTACTCGCATGGATGATGTTGCCTAGTTGGGTAATGAAACGTCTGTAAGCAAATATCCCAGCTTAGGAAGCATCAAGGACTCCACAAACTAAATTAAGCGAATACCCTTTTCAATTTTCTTATTTTGTGGTTTTAACTTCTCTGTTGATTGCTTTCTTTTTCCTCCGCCTTTAATGTTGCTTATCGTCAAAAGGAATGGCATGAAGAGGTTTTACAAATTAGTTTGAACAAACATTTCTTTATTCCCACTGGAGAAATTTCCCGACAGTTAAAACAATTTATCCAGCGGAACAGAAGTTGCCTTCAGAAGTTGTGGGTGTTCCAACACTGGAGGCTTTTAAGAAGAGATTTTCAGAAATGGTATAGGATCTCCGGGCTGAGCAGGGGGTTGGACTAGAAGACCTCCAAGGTCCCTCCCAACTCTGTTACTCTGAAATGTTTCCCATTCTCTCCTTCCTTCTATGGACTAAGATAAAGTTTACACATTGGTGGTCCATTATGTGATTCTCCCCCCTATCGCTCAAGATCATCTCCACATATCTTTCCAAAGGAACACGTGTGATCAATCATACATGAGTGGAAGAAGCAATGGATGGAAATGAATTGAGGAGAGAAGCAACCTAAAACTAAGGAGAAATATCCTGACAGTGAGAACAATTAATCAGTGGAACTGAAGTTGCCTCCAGAAGTTGTGAATTCTGCAACACTGGAAGTTTTTAAGAAGAGACTACTTGACTGAAATGGTATAGGTCCTATACTATAGGATCTCCTGCTTGAGCAGGAGGGGGTTGGACTAGACGACCTCCAAGGTCCCTTCCAACTCTGTTGCCCTCCTCCTTTCATTTCTTTTCCAGAGTATGTACCTGCAAAAGGGGAGGGGGAAGACGTTTGTAAGTACAGACAATGCTCAACGTACGGCCACAATTGAGCCCAAGATTTCGGTTGCTAAGCGAGACAGTTGCTAAACGAGTGTTGCCCCATTTTGCAGCCTTGCCTGCCACGGTTTTTAAGCAAATCACAGAAGTTGTTAAGTAAGTAAAACGGTTGTTAAGTGAACCTGGCTTCCCCATTGATTTTGCTCCTCAGAAGGTCGCCAAAGGGGACCCCAGGGCCCCAGGATACTGCATCGGTCATAAATATGAGTCAGTTGCCAAGCATCTGAATTTTGATCATGTGACCACGGGGATACTGTATGATTTCTAAGTGTGAAAAACAGTCATAAGTCACATTTTTCAGGGTCGTTGTAACTTTGACTGGTCCCTAAATGAATTGTAAGTTGAGGGCCAATTGTACAGAATGTGTGGTACTTAGGAAATGGTGTAATTATTTTCAGCTCTGCTTTCTTTTCTTTTTCTTATTTTGTACTAGCCGTTCCCGGTCTGCTGTGGCCCAGTCTAGTTAAATGGCTAACTAATTTCTGTGTAGATCTACACCTGCACAACCAAACACGTACACACAACCACCGTATAACCCCCAACCTACCTACCTGCTCCCTTTCTCCCTCTCTCCCTCTACCTACCTACCTACCTACCTACCTTCCTACCTACCTACCTACCTGTTAGATTGACAAAGGAGTCCGACTCAGGCATGGTCAATCAACAGGAACATTTATTCAGCAACTATTTACAATGCATAAGAATCACTACTGGCAAGGCTTCCCCGTCTGACAGCCCTTTATATAGGCTTTCAGATAGGAACCCTTGCAGCAAGCTAGCTGCAACATTGTATCTGTTTTCTAGACAGTCTCCAGCCGGCTCCGTTCCGGAATGTGGTGACTCAGAGTTCACCAGACTTGCTGGCACGGTTGTAGACCTGAGGACTTAACACTCTTTCCCCCAAGGTCAGTGCGCATGTGTCCAGTCTTTCTGTCCATCAACGTGTAGGCGCATGCGTACTCCTCCAAGTAGGCGGGGCGGTGTCGGGCCCGCCCCGAACGCCTCAGTTGCTGCGGAGAGCTCGGCGAGGTAAGTAGTTCCTGGGGAAGCTCCTCCCCATGGGGAGTGGAGGCCCCACCCACGTCACCGCAGCCTGCCCCCGGAGGTGGCATCTGCGTCGCTGGAACCGTCGATAATGGTAAGTCCATGCGAGGGGGCGTGGCGGCCGGGCTTGAGGTTGTTTAAGGTTGCCGGCTGGCAGCTGGTTGGTAGGGTGGGCCTCCTAGCGGCGAGGCCCACAACTCCGTGTCGGCTTGAGTGGAGTAGTCCGGAAGGGGTCTGCAGAGTGTGTCCGATGACGAGAGGCCGGGACTGGCAAAAGCCTCCGGAGTTACCTTCTGCGGCTCGGCTTGAACAGGGAACAGCGGCCCAACGGGGGCAACGGGCAGGAACGGCCTGGTGTGGTGAAGGCCGTCTCGGGCAGGCGGCGCCTTAGTTGATCCAGGTGGCGCCGCCACTCAGATCCATTGCGTAGGCCGACCCTGTAAGAGCAGGGGCCGGTTAAGTCCAAGACGGTTGCGGGAACCCATCGCGGCTCCCCTGAGAAGTTTCTTGCCCAGACTAGGTCCCCAACTTGAAATAGGCGAGGGGAGGGAACCTGCAGGTTGCTCCTATGCACCCCGTCATAATCGGGGTGCAGTCTGTCCAGGGTGGTCCGCAAGCGTCGCCCATCAAGAGCTCCGCGGGGCTTTTCCCTGTGGCCGGGCAAGGTGTGACATGCTGTCCCAAGAGGTACGCAGCCACCTTTGCCTGCCAGTCCCCTTTATCCAAATGGGCCAAGGCTTCCTTGGCTGAGTGGACTGCTCGTTCCGCGCGTCCATTAGACGCCGGGTGATAAGGGGCAACCGGCGCGTGGCGGATCCCTTGGGTGGCCAGAAAGTCCAAGAAGGTGGAGGACTGAAATTGGGGTCCGTTGTCGGACACAATGACGTCCGGCAACCTATGGGTGGCAAACAGGCGGCGCAACGCGTGCACGGTGCTCTCCGCTGTGGTGGAGGCCATGACAATCACCTCCACCCAGCGGGAGAACGCATCCACCACCACAAGGAAATTCTGGCCATGGAAGGGACCCGCGAAATCCAAGTGGAGCCTGCAACATTGTATCTGTTTTCTAGACAGTCTCCTGCCGGCTCCGTTCCGGAATGTGGTGACTCAGAGTTCACCAGACTTGCTGGCACGGTTGTAGACCTGAGGACTTAACACTACCTACTGTATTTCTCCTCCCTCTCTATCCATCTACCTACCTTCCTACCTACCTACCTACCTACCTACTGTATTTATCCCTCTCCCTACCTACCTACTGTATTTTCCCCTCTCTATCCCTCTACCTACCTACCTACCTACCTACCTACCTATCTACCTACCTACCTACCTACTGTATTTCTCCCTCTCCCTCTCTATCCCTCTCCCTACCATCCTACCTACTGTATTTCTCCCTCTCTCTCTCTATCCCTCTCCCTCCCTCCCTCCCTCCCTCCCTACCTACCTACCTACCTACCTACTGTATTTCTCCCTCTCCCTCTCTATCCCTCTCTCTACCTACCTACCCACCTACCTACTTACCTTCTGTATTTCTCCCTCTCCCTCTCTATCCCTCTCTCTACCTTCCTACCCACCTACCTATTTACCTACTGTATTTCTCCCTCTCCCTCTCTATCCCTCTCTCCCTACCTACCTACCTACCTACTGTATTTCTCCCTCTCCCTCTCTATCCCTCTACCTATCTACCTACCTACCGCATTTCTCTCTCCCTCTCTCTATCCCTATAGCTGCCTACCTACCTACCTACTGTATTTCTCCCTCAGTATTTTATGTCATAAAGGATGACATAATACCCGTGGCCCACTACTCTCTCTGTATCCATCTACCTACCTTTTTTTTACAATTTTTTACATTTCCGTTGCATGTACCTGGCACAGATATGACATCTACACAATCTGTATATATTATTGGTGCCGTGTTTGAAAGGAACGTTGTGTGACAATTTGGAAGCGATCGGTGCAGTACTTTCGGAGATTAGCGGCTTTGAACAAACTCTTGTTACATTTTTATTTATATAGACTAGCTGATCACCCGGCATGGAACCATTGAGAAGTGTCTTTCTTCCCCCTACTCCCATGCCCATCATCCCTGCCCTCTCCCTTTCCCCTCCTTAATGGCCCAGGCTCTCCCTTCCCCCTCCCATGACATCACAAACAATTGCCGCTCTGGGACGCCACACTTTTTCTCCTTAACAGCCCAGGCATTCCAGAGTTATGCTGGAACACACACACACACACACACAAGGTAAGTCATTTGTGTACCAGATTTGGTTGAAATTGCTCAAGGAGCTCCAGAGTTATGCTGGAAGAGACAGACAGACAGACTTTTTAATGTAGACAGATAGATTTCTATTTTTCACTTACTAGTTCTCCCCCCCTCCCCAACTATCGCTTACTGCAAAAGAGAACAGTGCTATGGGATGTCATTGTTATTTAGAATGTTTATACATCACTCATTCCCCTAGGCAATGGAAGGTCTCGTGGGGATTGCGCTAATAACTCTTTTTTATTAATCAAATGTACTGTTAATGAAATTATAGTAACATCAAATAACCGTTTTGGCAAAGTAGCTTTGTTCTATTGCACCTAATGAACTACTTTGAACTAACTCTACGTGGTGTCGAGCAAAAGCTTGGGCGAAAAATATCCATATATCTCTGCGTTTCTCCCACCTTGAAGACTGAATAAACAGCTAAATTCCGTATTCTTAGCATCAGATGTTCTTTTTTTTTAAAGCCTCTGTTTCCTCCAAGCCTTTGATGGACACTCGACATTCTACGCTATTGAATAACAATTATTCTGTGATGTGCCTCCTAAACGATCAAAGACATATTTGATATTTGACGGACCAGAAAGTAGGATCCAAAATATTTGGATAAAATAGTCTTTTAGCTTAAACGGACTAGAATTTTTTAGATCTGTTTTTTTTTTCACTGAAAAATCAAGAGATTTTTGTTTTGTCAAAAAGAGGAGAAAAATAGACGAATCAAAAGTCCCCAAAAGGTGCTTTTTTTGTCAAGAGGCAACTGGACGTTCTGGTTTTCCTTTGAAGACGTTTCGCTTCTCACTCAAGAACCTTCTTCAGCTCTGACTGGATGGCGGGGAACGGAAGCTGGTTGTTTTCATCCTTTTAGAGCAGAGGTTCCCAAACTTGACAACTTTAAGACTTGTGGACTTCAATTCCCAGAATTCTCCAGCCAGTTATGCTGGCTGGAGAATTCTGGGAGTTGAAGTCCACAAGTCTTAAAGTTGCCAAGTTTGGGAACCTCTGTTTTAGAGAATCGTTGAGACCACTTGGAGGTTTGCCTGCGTCCTCAGGGTCACCTGAGGCCTTAGGGTCACCTGAGGTTTATCTGTGTCTTAAGGTCATCTGAGTAGTGCAAATACTTTCAGCAGTCCCAAGACTCCACATCCATTTGCAACACTCAATAGGCATTGTTAGCAACTCTGGGTTCAGAACAGTGGCGGGTTTCAAATTTTTTAGAACCTACTCTGTAGGTGTGGCCTATTTTGTGGGCGTGGCTTGGCAGTCATGTGACAGGGTGGGAGTGGCCACCTTTTAAAATGTGGTGAAACTCATTTAACAACGCTCTTGCTTAGCAACCAAAATTTTGGACTCAATTGTGATGATAAATTCTTTCTTTCTTTCTTTCTTTCTTTCTTTCTTTCTTTCTTTCTTTCTTTCCTTCCTTCCTTCCTTTCCTTTCCTTTCCTTTCCTTTCCTTGGGTCACTGGCAGCGGCGGGCCAGATTTACTTCCAGGTACGCCGGTGGAACCCCCTCTCACCGGTTCTCTAAATTTCACCAACCGGTTCTCGCAAGTAGGTGCGAGCCTGCAGAAACCCACCACTGTCCCTATTCTTCTACTTGCATTTTTACATGCTTACAAACGGCTATGTTGGCAGAAGCTGGGACAAGTCACGGGAGCTCACTCTGTTACGTGGCGCTAGGGACTCGAACCGCTGAATTGCTGACCTTTCTGAGCTCAGCGTCTTAGCCACTGAGCCACCGCATCCCAGTGGCTAAGACGCTGAGCACAGAAAGGTCAGCAATTCAGCGGTTCGAGTCCCTAGCACCACATAACGGAGTGAGCTCCCATAGATAACATCCCTGGACATTATCCAAAGTCTAAAATTCTGGCGGGAAGGAAGTTGTGTATCTGTACTTTGCAGGATCAACACACCCACACACTGGATGTTGCTGCCTTCAAGGACTGCAAAAACAAAACAAAACCCCCACACCCTCTCTTGGAGAAGATATCTGTGCCACATGGGACTCAGAGTGTCACCCAATTGTGACAGGTGTGAAGTGGGAAACGAACAGCCACCGTTTGAAGCTCTGGAGCGAACGGTGGTATCTCTGCCTACAGCCCCGAGAACGTGAATAAAACAATCCACTAAATTACTGATGCAAATCTGGACTTGTCTGCATGAATAGTAAACATGTCGTAAGGCTGTATCTTTCCACCCACTTTCCAAGAGCCTGAGATAGGATCGAACTAATTGTTCCATAAATTAAGGAACTGGTAATAACTAAAACAAAACAAAAAAAGAGCCTCTGTAATTTTCTGATTCGTATCTTTAATCAATTGCAACACGCTGCCATCGAGTTTTGCAGCCCGGTTTCCCAATTTGTCGCTGAAAAACAATCACTTCAACGCCTTCAACCGACAGGGTACCTTAATCTTGCATTGTTGTTGTTTTTTAAATTGGCTTTTATTGCAGCATTTCCAGGATCAGAGGCATGTAAACTACCATAATTTTCAGAGTACAAGACGCACCGGAGTATAAGACGCACCAAGATGTTGAAGAGGCAAATAAAAAAAAAAGTTTTTGCACTCGGCAGACCTCTCAAAAATGGCCCGTTGTTCACAAAAACAGGCCCGTTTTTGGCCAAAAAAAAAAAAAAGGGACATGCATAGCCTTTAGGAGGCTTATAGAGTGCTCCTGGGGGCTGGAGGGGGCAAAGATGAGCAAAAAACGGCCCATTTTTCACAAAAACAGGCCCATTTATTTGTCAAAAAAAAAAGACATGCATAACCTTTAGGAGACTTATAGAGTGCTCCTGGTGGCCGGGTGTGTGCAAAAATGAGCAAAAAAAGACCAATTTTTCGCTCATTTTTGCCCTCCCCAGCCCCCAGGACCACTCTGGAAGCCTCTTACAGGCTCTGCACGGCCATTTTGGTGAAGGGGGCGGGGTTTCAGGAGGCAAAAAAATGCTGTATTCAGTGCATAAGACGCACCCAGATTTTCAGCCTCTTTTTTGAGGTTGGCAGAAGGTTGGCAGAAGAGGGATCAAGTAACGGGAGCTCACTCTGTTACGCGGCTCTAGGGATTCGAACCACTGAACTGCTGACCTTTCTGATCAACAAACTCAGCGTCTTAGCCACGGAGCCACCGCGTCCCTCTCTATAGGATTGTTAGACCTCCTCCCTTAAGATATGTTTAGGATACAGTTCCCTAGCTCTCCCTAGCTTTCAAAGAAGGACAATAATTGGGAAAAGACAATTTTAGCTTTCGGAGACTAATATTCAGATGAGGGGTCCTTGGTGCTCTCAAAGCATGCTTGTTTTCTTGCAGGCATCTCATTACCCAACTAGGAAACGCCACCAGTGCTAGAATGGAGTGGGGTTTGCTTTTTGTTTACCATATTTTTCGGTGTATAAGAGACACCTTTTTCCCTTAAAAAAGAGGCTGAAAATCTGGGTGCATCTTATACACCGAATACAGCATTTTTGGCCTCCCGAAACCCCGCCCCCTTCACCAAAATGGCCGTGCATAGCCTGTAGGAGGCTTTCACGGGTTCTAAATTTAATTTACTTTTAATCTATTTTCAATATTTATTGTATTTTCCTATGTTTTATTATTCCCTGTGCACCGCCCTGAGTCCCGTCAGGGAGATAGGGCGGGATATAAATATAATAAACTTAGAACTTAAACTTAGAACTTTCAGAGAGCTCCTGGGGGCTGGGGAGGGCAAAAAACGGGCCATTTTTCACTAAATTTTGCCCCCCCTCCAGTACCCAGGAGCACTCTATAAGCCACCTAAAGGCTATGCATGCCCTTTTTTTGACAAAAAATGAGCCCGTTTTTGCAAAAAACAAGCCTTTTTTGCTCATTTTGGGAGGGGGCACCCCCCCGGAACACTCTACAAGCACCAAGAACCCCTCTATTTCAACCTCGAGCTACAAATATCCTCCTTTATGGGTAGCCTTCCGATCCCTGCTTCCACTCCTTCCTCATTCCAGCTGTTAAATAACTGATTTTGCTTCTACTCTGCCATTGAGTCCAAGATAAGACCCACAAGGCTGCTTGGAGCATAATCAAATGGCCCCACGCAACCCCTGAAAACTCAATAAATACCAATAAAAATCCGGTAAATTACAAGGCATTAGAGCTCATTAGCTTCCCTACGAATGGGATGCATTAATAAGGAAAACTCTGCCGATTGGATTTCTATCCATCGTACTGCCACTAAAAATACAGTCGTGATCCCCCCAAAAAGGAAGAATCCATTACTTCTTAGCTACCATGATAAAGAAAGAAAGAAAGAAAGAAAGAAAGAAAGAAAGAAAGAAAGAAAAGAAAGAAGAGAAAAGGCTCTTCTTTCTTTCTTTCTTTCTTTCTTTCTTTCTTTCTTTCTTTCTTTCTTTCTTTCTTTCTTTCTTTATTTATTTATTTATTTATTTATTTATTTATTTATTTAGACTTTTATACCGCCCCCTCTCCGGGTAGGACTCGGGGCGGTGCACAGCAGATAAAAATACAAATAATACATACACCTGAATAAATACATCCATACCACCAAAACCAAAATTAAATTAAGAACTGTGCTAAAAATTTAAGACACTGCAACCCTATAAAATTAATTACTAAAATCGACGTCTAAAGTCTAAACCAGGCCGGCCAGGTGGAAAAAATATGTCTTGAGCTCCTGGCGGAAGAGACGTAGGTCCGTGATAGTGCGGATATTGGGGGGCAGGTCGTTCCAGAGAGCCGGGCCCGCCACAGAGAAGGCCCCACTCCTGGGGATTGCCAGATGGCATTGACCGGCCGACGGCACCCTGAGGAGGCCCTCCCTGTGTGAGGGACAGGTCGAAGGTAGGTATGTGGTAGGAGGCGGTCTCGCAAATACCCAGGTCCCGTGCCATGGAGCGATTTAAAGATGGTCACCAGCACCTTGAAACGCACCCAGAAGACCACAGGCAGCCAGTGCAGCTCGCGCAAGAGCGGTGTTACATGGGAGTATCGAGATACTCCCAGAATCCCCTGTGCGGCTGCATTCTGCACTAGCTGGAGTCTCCGGGTGCACCTCAAGGGGAGCCCCATGTCTTGTCTACCGAGTGATCCCAAGCGAATCCTTTATTGGCTGATTCTTAGGTACATTTTTATCCCGGTGTCTCTTTGCACAACTCACTGACTTTTAGCACTGCCTCGATAATCAATAATAATCAATAATAAAGCTGGAAGGGACCTTGAAGGTCTTCTAGTCCAACCTTCTGCTCAAGCAGGAAACTCTGTACCCATGATGGCGAGCCTATGGCATGGTGTGCCCAAAGTGGCATGCGAAGCCATGTTGCCCAGCACACGCAGCCTTGCCTGTTTGTTTTCCGGATTTCTGGTGCGCATCCGTACACGATGATCAGCTGTCCTTCGTGTGCGCAGCAGCGCCGAAAACTGCTGTGCGCTGCTTGCTGGCCAGCTGATCATCAGGCGCACATGCGTGCTAGAACCTGGAAGTTGGGTTTTTCCAGAGCACAGCCGTGATGAGTGTGCAAGCATGTGCGTGATGTTTCTGTTTTACCTTTTTGGCACTCGGTGCCAAAAAGGTTCACCATCCCTGCCCTGTACCAGCGATGGCTTTTCCCATCGTGTGCCAAAAGCAGGGGGAGCACAGGGGGTCATGAGAGGAGAGAGGGAGGGAGGGAGGGAGGGAGGGAGAAGGAAGGAAGGAAGGAAAGAAGGAAGGAAGGAAGGAGGGAGAAGGGGAAAGGGGGGAGGGGAGAGGAGAAGAAGGAAGGAAGAAGGAAGGAGATGTGAAAAGGGGAGCGAGGAGAGGAGAGAGGAAGGGAGGGAGGGAGGAGGAAGGAAGAAAGGAAGGAAGGAAGGAAGGAAGGAAGGAAGGAAGGAAAAACCCACACTTTTTTCTATTATTCCACAAATCAGACATGCCTTTGTTTCCATTTCATGCAAAAAAAATAGTTGGATATTTGAGATTTACTTCATGGAATGGAATGGAATGGAATGGAATAGAATAGAATAGAATAGAATAGAATAGAATAGAATAGAAGAGCTGGAAGGGTACTTAGGCAGGAAATCTTTGTAGGGGGGGAGACTCCCATGCCGCTGGCATCCTCAGCTCTTAAGACCAATCGATCGATGGATATTCCATATCTCTCTACTTCCTACAGAGGCTCAGGGGAGGGTATGGAAGATGGGAAGGGCATCTGCAAAGGACGGAGCCTCCAACTTCAAGGGGAAATTGGGATGCAGAGCACAGGGGATGAGCGTCGGCATCTGGCTGCCTAACATCTGCTTTAAAGAGCCACACGCCAGGAGCACATCAGCTCTCCTAAATCACCCCATGCCTTAATTTCCCCCTTTACATGCTGGAAGAAACGTCCCTGGGTACAGTTCCAAGTGGGGAGAAAGACACTGGAAAGATGGCTTTTTTGTTCCTGGGCAAAAAGGCACATGGGAAAGAGAGAGGGAGAGGGAGAGAGGGAGGGAGAGGGAGAAGGAGAGGGAGAGAGGGAGAGAGGGAGGGAGAGGGAGAGGGAGGGAGAGGGAGAAAGAGAGGGAGAGGGTGGGAGAAGAAGAAAGAGAGAGAGTGGGAGGGAGGGAGAGGGGAGAGAGGGAGGAAGGGAGAGGGAGAAAGAGAGGGAGTGGGAAGGAGGGAGAGGGGAGAGAGGGAGGAAGGGAGAGGGAGAAAGAGAGGGAGTGGGAGGGAGGGAGAGGGGAGAGAGGGAGGAAGGGAGAGGGAGAAAGAGAGGGAGTGGGAAGGAGGGAGAGGGGAGAGAGGGAGGAAGGGAGAGGGAGAAAGAGAGGGAGTGGGAGGGAGGGAGAGGGGAGAGAGGGAGGAAGGGAGAGGGAGAAAGAGAGGGAGTGGGAGGGAGGGAGGGAGGGAGAGGGGAGAGAGGGAGGAAGGGAGAGGGAGAAAGAGAGAGGGAGAAAGAGAGGGAGAGGGAAGGAGAGAGAAGGGGAGGGAGTGAGAGGGAGGGAGGGGAGGAGGAGGGAGGGAGTGAGAGGGAAAAAGAGAGAGACAGAGAGAGACAGAGAGATATTTATATCCTTCGGCTTTGAATTTGAGCTTGTATTCTGATTGGTTGCCAGAATCCCATGAGGCAGGGGTGGATTTCTTCCGCCATTGCTACTGGTTCAGTGCCCAAAACTTTTTGCATGCGTGTGCTCCCTTCGCTCACGTGCACACTAAACGTGCGTTCAGTGTGCATGCACATTTGCATTTAAAACATTTAAAAAGGGGGGAAATTACATTTTTTTCAATGAAGATTGTTCTGCACATGTGCAGAACAGAAGATCAAGATGGTGCCACTGAGGATAGAACCTGTATGGTCAGGAGTCCTCCAGAGTTACTACTTATTCGGCTGAACTGTACCGTACTGGTAGGAACCCACCTCTGCCATCGGGCCATGCAGCGGCAACTCTGTAGGCAGTCCTGAATCCCAAGCTTGGTTGACTCTTGCTGGGTGATGATGTAATAAAAAAGCTTTGGGCAATTCCTATTATGGCTCTGCCTGAAGGAGGTAGATCTCTGTTAGGTAGAATGGTCTGGCTCAGGCCTTAATGGCCGATTGACAAAGGTGGGGAGGGGGATGAGTTTCTGCCTCCCTTTTAGGGAATATATTCTGCCCTTTTAATATTTCCTAAAATCTCTCGTTTTCCTAAGAAGTGGGGTGGGTGCTCACTTCCTACCCACACGAGAAGCATCAACATTTTAAAAGGTGGCCACTCCCACCCTGTCACATGACAGCCAAGCCCACAAAATAGGCCACACCTACAGGGTAGGTTCTAAAAAATTTGAAACCCACCACTGTACAGGAAGTGCCTGAATCTTCCATGAAGCAACCTTGTGAGAATAAGTGATATATGGAATCATACTTCTCAAACTTCTTTTTTTAAAAAAAAAATCACCTACCAGAAGAGATGACCCTTTGAGAGATGGGGCTTTGAGAAGCTGGAGAAGGAAATATGTAGTAAGTAACCCCAAATCAAGTGAAGTTGTTTTCCTTTGCTTGTCTTTCTGTAACACATCGTTAACTTTGAAAGTTTTATTTGGGGGTCAGGTGTTAGGAAGTTTTTCTCCCATAGCTGGGTCTTCCAGAGAAATATTTCAGCTTTCATTCGATTAAATAAGAGATTTTGCATTTCAAATACCCTTCAATGGAGAAGGCCATGCTAAGGAAGTTCTGGTGGGCCAACGGAAATGTTCTTTCATTCCTTATAGGCAGCCTATAAGGAAAACGTACAAAATGTTTGATTGTTGGCATTTACCCCAGCAAGATTGGCCAAAATACAATACAATACAATAGCAGAGTTGGAAGGGACCTCAGAGGTCTTCTAGTCCAACCTCCTGCTCAAGCAAGTATCATATCAGACAAATGCTGGTCTGATCTCTTCTTTATAAAACCTCCAGTTGTGGAGCACCCACAACTTCAGGAGTCAAGTTGTTCAGCTGATTGATTGTTCTAACTGTCAGGAAATTTCTCCTCAGTTCTACGTTGCTTCTCTCCTTGATTAGTTTCCACCCATTGCTTCTTCTTTTGCTCTCAGGTGCTTTGGAGAATAGCAAATTTGTGACAGGCTCTGAGATATTGGAAGACTGCTATCATGTCTCCCCTAGTCCCTCTTTTCATTGAACTAGACCTACCCAGTTCCTGCAACCGTTCCTCATATGTTTTAGCCTCCAGTCCCCTAATTCTCTTGGTTTCTCTTCTCTGCACTCTTTCTAGAGTCTCCACATCTTTTCTACATTGTGGCGACCAAAACTGGATGTCGTAGTCGAAGCGTGGTCTTACCAAGGCCTTATAAAGTGGTATTAACACTTAACGTGATCTTGATTCTTGTACATATCCACCCCTAACCACCCCAACGATGCCGTCGAGGTGCTGTCCCGGTGTCTGGAGGCCGTACGGGTTTGGATGGGTAGTAACAAACTCAAGCTCAACCCATCCAAGACCGAGTGGCTGTGGTTTCCGGCACCCCGGTTCAGCCAGGTAAGTCCAACATTGGCCATTGGGGGCGAACAACTGGCCCCCGTGGAGAGGGCGCGCAACTTGGGTATCCTCCTGGATTCCCGGCTGTCCATGGAAGACCATGTGACGGCCGTGGCCAGGGGGGCGTTTTATCAGGTACGCTTGATACGCCACTTGCACCCCTTACTGGACCGGGAGGGCCTTCGCACAGTCACTCAAGCGCTTGTGACATCCCGGCTGGACTACTGTAATGCTCTTTACATGGGACTCCCCTTGAGGTGCACTCGAAGGTTACAGTTAGTCCAGAATGCGGCCGCGCAGGTGATTATGAGTGCCTCAAGGCAATCCCACATAACACCTTTCCTGCGCGAGCTGCACTGGCTACCAGTAGCCTTTCGGGTGCGCTTCAAGGTGCTGACGACCATCTTTAAATCGCTCCATGGCTAGGGGCCTAGCTACGTACGAGACCGCCTCCATACATCCCTTCGACCGATCCACTCCCACAGAGAGGGCCTTCTCCGGGTACCGTCGGCGAGGCAATGCCGGTTGGCGACGCCCAGGGGAAGGGCCTTCTCTGTGGCGGGCCCAGCCCTCTGGAACGACCTACCCCCCGATCTGCGCACCACCTCGGACCTCCGCCTCTTCCGCCAGCGTCTCAAAATGTATTTATTCCAACAAGCCGGCCTAGCATAACCCCCCGTTTCTGACTTTTATTCGTATAAATTTTAATTCTTAGGGTTTTATAAGGGTTTTTAGCACGGGATATAATTTAATAGTTTTTAATAATGTATTTTGATAATTATGTATGGTTTTTAATATTGCCTGTGCGCCGCCCTGGGTCCTTACAAGGAGAAGGGCGGGGTATAAATTTGAGAAATAAATAAATAAATAAATAAATTCTATCCCTCTTATAGTTTCAATCAGCCAGGGACATTTTCTTTCATCTTAAGGAGAGCAGTTAAATGGACTACTGGCCCTGTCACTTGTTGGAGCGAGATTGACGAGCAATCGATATTTCCAGTCAATTTCAACCAAAATTACTTTCTACAGCAGGCTGCCTAACGGTTATTATTGAGGTTCTCCCCTCTCTTGCACACGGGTGCACACCAGTGGTGGGTTTCTGCAGGCTCGCACCTACTCGCGAGAACCAGTTGGTGAAATTTAGAGAACCGGTGAGAGAGGGTTCCACCGGCGGACCCAGAAGTAAGTCTGGCCCGCCGCTGCCAGTGACCCAACGGGAAGGAAAGGAAAGGAAAGGAAGGAAGGAAGGAAGGAAGGAAGGAAAGAAAGAAAGAAAGAAAGAAAGAAAGAAAGAAAGAAAGACTTTATCATCACAATTGAGTCCAAAATTTGGGTTGCTAAGCCAGAGCGTTGTTAAATGAGTTTCACCACATTTTAAAAGGTGGCCACTCCCACTCTGTCACATGACTGCCAAGCCACGCCCACAAAATAGGCCACACCTACAGAGTAGGTTCTAAAAAATTTGAAACCCACCACTGGTGCACACAAACACACACACACACACACACCTCTTGCTTCTTGACACAACCTAATGATCTCATTTTCCGTCCCAGTGCATTTTAGGGAACGAATGAAAAAAAAAACCAAACAGTAACCTGATACAATCAGATCGATGCCGACATGTACACCTAATTCTCCTAATCTTATTTTTATGAAGTGGGATTTGAGAGGATCTAATGTACTGATGGAACAGAAGATAAGAAAGAACATACTTGGTTGGGGGGGGGGAAATGATCACGCAACACACAGACTTGAAACCAGAGATATTTTTGTCTGGGCATCATACCGGAAAAAATATGATAAAAAGACTATATATCAGGCTTTACCAGTGGTGGGTTCCTACCGGTTCGGCCCGGTTCAGCCAAAACCGATAGTGCTTTGACAGCCTGGGTCGCTGGAACCGACAGGCCTGCCACGCCCCCAGACCCCATCTTCCAATATCTCAGGGGTTGCCACAAAGAAGAGGGAGTCAAGCTATTCTCCAAGGCAGCTGAGGTTAGAACCAGAAGCAATGGGTGGAAACTAATCAAGGAGAGAAGCAACTTAGAACTGAGGAGAAATTTCCTGACAGTGAGAACAATCAATCAGTGGAACTCCTTGCCTCCAGAAGTTGTGAATGCTCCAACACTGGAAGTCTTCAAGAAGATGTTGGATAGCCATTTGTCTGAAACGGTATAGAGTGTCCTGCCTAAGCAGGGGGTTGGACTAGAAGACCTCCAAGGTCCCTTCCAACTCTGCTATTATATTGTATTAAGAATGGTTGCAGGAACTGGGTATGTCTGGTCCAATGAAAAGAAGGACTAGGGGAGGTATGATAACAGTTTCCAATATTTGAAGGACTCCTGCAAAGACAAGGGAATCTATTTCCCAAAGCATCAAAAGGCAGGACAAGAAACAATGAATGGAAACTAACCAAGGAGAGGACCAACATAGAACTAAGAGAAAAAAATGAATCATAGTTAGAGCAATTAACCAATGGAACAACTTCCAGAAGTTGTGGGTGCTTTATCACTGGAGGCTTTCAAAGAGAGATTAGATTGTCACCTGTCTGAAAGGGTACAGGGTCTCCTGCTTAAGCAGAGGGATGGACTAGAAGATCTCCAAGCTCCCTTCCAACTCTATTATTCTATGTACTATGATTGTTGGTCTACCACAGTGATGGCTAACCTTTTCCCCATTGTGTGCCAAAAGTGGGGGGAGTGCATGGGTATGCCCACACGTATAATGCTTTTGGCACACAATGGACCTGTTTTTCAACCTCCCTAAGCTCCAGAGGCTTCCTAGGAGTCTTGGGAGGATGAAAACAGCCTCCCTCACCCTCCTGCAGGCCCTCCGGGAGCTTCAGGAGGCTTCCCTAAAGCCTCTGGAGTGCGAAAAACGGCCCTACTTCCAGTTTGCCCCTAGGACCGGTTTTCCTCCTTTGGAGGCTTCAAGAGGCTTCCCTGAAGCTCCCAGAGGGTGAAAATCAGCCCGACATGCAAACTGAAAGTCCGTTCCCGAACTTCCGATTTGCAGATTTTTATTTATTTATTTATTTTTTGCCCTCCGAGGCTTCAGGCCGAAAAACGGCCTTAAAAGAAGGCCGAAGTCAGCGGGGAAGCATGCTGTCAAGGCAACACTCGCGTACCCTAATAAATGCCTCCGCGTGCCACCTGTGGCACGCGTGCCATAGGTAAGGTAACCATCCATCCCGCTTCTGGCGGGACAGGCCCGCTTCTCCATTAGATATCCCGCCACCCGCCTTTTCTTCAAAATGTCCCGCTTTGGGTGCTCTGTATGCGCTCAGAGGCGGGAGCCTCTGAGCGCCGGCTCGGGCGGCTGGGGCCTCAGAGGGGGGCGCATGCACTCCGGCACGTCACGCGCCTGCACAGGACGTCGGGGCATGCTCCCACCCACCCCTGCAGGGCACTGTTTAAAGGCAGCGGCGGCAGCTCTCAGCGTGTAAGGGACGGCCTTCGGCCCAATGGTCAGGTGCACGGCTGCTGGGTCTGGCAGCGGCGCAGGAGGTGCCGGGCGAGCAGCGCAATGGCTCCGAGTGCGGAAGGCGAGAGCCTGGCCCGCTCACCTGAGTGCCCTTCCCTGCACTGGGCAGCCCCAGGAGCAGGGCCCAGATCCACTTGCGGGCCCCGCATCCCAGCGTGTCACTCTCGCCTTCCATGCTAAGGCCATCGCGCTGCTCGGCCGGCACCTCCTGCGCCGATGCCAGACCCAGCAGCCACCCCGAAGGCCGTCCCTCACATGCTGAGAGCTGCCGGATCGGTCTGCCGCAGCTGCTTTTAAAGTGGCCCCGGCGGCAGCTGTTGGGAGGGCGCCCCTGCCCCGACGCCCTCTGCGCAGGCGCGTGATATGTCAGTCACGCTCCCCCCCCTCATCAACGGTGTCCCGCTTTGGGATTTTGAAAATCCGGTCACCTTAGCCATAGGTTCTCCATCACAGGTCGACTAGATATATTGGCAAGAGAGCAAAGCCCAGGTCTGCTATCTATCTCCTAATTAAATATTTCTTTCCCCAGCCTTCTGCCTCAGTGACAAACATGTGGACTCTCTCACTATTATTGCAAGAAATAAAGAAAAAATTGGGAGCTGTATGAGTAGATTTGCAACGATTGTATTGACGGACCTTATTTTACGTGTTTATTGATGAGATTGATACTGCTCCTTGTGCGTACATGACCCTGGGTGGTTGACTAAACAGGATAATAGCAAAACAAATGCACAAGCAATAATTATAAACATACATAAGATAAAAAATAGCAGCCAGGAAACTGACAGCAACGGTCGTCAGTATATAACCAGGAAGCAGGATCAACCTCACTCTCAGGCCCAAAGCCTTCATGGCAGAAAAGTGATTTTAAAGTCTTGTGAAGGGCTACAAATGAGTTCAAGGCTACGGATTGAATCAAAAGACAAAACCTCTGGAGATACTGTAAAATCCCCATTCCCTTCACACTCCAGGGGAAGGATACTGTAAATTCTCCACTCCCTCCCCACTCCAGGGGAAGGATACTGCAAAGTCTCCATTCAATCCCCACTCCAGGGGAAGGATACTGTAAAATCTCCATTCTCTCCCCAGTCCAGGGGAAGGATGCTGTAAAATCCCCGTTCCCTCCCCACTCCAGGGGAAGGATCCTGTAAAATCCCCATTCCCTCTCACTCCAGGGGAAGGATACTGTAAATTCTCCACTCCCTCCTCACTCCAGGGCAAGCATACTGTAAAATCCCCATTCCCTCCCCACTCCAGGGGAAGGATCCTGTAAAATCCCCATTCCTTCCCCACTCTAGGGGAAGGATCCTGTAAAATCCCCATTCCCTCCCCACTCTAGGGGAAGGATCCTGTAAAATCCCCATTCCCTCCCCACCCTAGGGGAAGGATACTGTAAAAACCCCATTCCCTCCCCACTCTAGGGGAAGGATACTGTAAAAACCCCATTCCCTCCCCACCCTAGGGGAAGGATACTGCAAAATCCCCATTCCCTTCCCACTCTAGGGGAAGGATATTGTAAAATCCCCATTCCCTCCCCACTCCTGGGGAAGGATCCTGTAAAATCCCCATTCCCTCCCCACTCCAGGGGAAGGATCCTGTAAAATCCCCATTCCCTCCCCACTCTAGGGGAAGGATACTGTAAAATCCCCATTCCCTTCCCACTCTAGGGGAAGGATACTGTAAAATCCCCATTCCCTCCCCACTCTAGGGGAAGGATACTGCAAAATCTCCATTCCCTGCCCACTCCAGGGGAAGGATACTGTAAAATCCCCATTCCCTCCCCACTCTAGGGGAAGGATACTGCAAAATCTCCATTCCTTGCCCACTCTAGGGGAAGGATACTGTAAAATCCCCATTCCCTCCTCACTCCAGGGGAAAGATACTGCAAAATCTCCATTCCTTGCCCACTCTAGGGGAAGGATACTGTAAAATCCCCATTCCCTCTCACTCCAGGGGAAGGATCCTGTAAAATCCCCACTCCCTCCTCACTCCAGGGGAAAGATACTGCAAAATCTCCATTCCTTGCCCACTCTAGGGGAAGGATACTGTAAAATCCCCATTCCCTCTCACTCCAGGGGAAGGATCCTGTAAAATCCCCATTCCCTCCTCACTCCAGGGGAAAGATACTGCAAAATCTCCGTTCCCACCACACTCTGGGGCTAGCTGGCATTTTCCGGTTGCCGAAAGTACTCAAAATGTCCGCTACCGGTTCTCCAGAACCTGTCTGAACCTGCTGGCTTTCACCCCTGGGTCAAGCCAACGCAGAAGAGAATGGACCTGTTCCTTTTGCAGGCTGGAAACGCACACATCTATTGATGCAACCTAAAAGTGCATTTAAATTGTTCACGCTGGCAGCCGCCGCTGATTCATACTCGGTCTCCGATCGATTGTGATTCCAAGAAGCTTTTTACGTAAGACTTTGCCAACTCAGATGTCTCTGTCCAAATCCGGTGCCCATCAGGGAAGAACATTATTCACAATGCAGAGAGCTGTTGTTGTTGTTTTTTATTATTATTTTTTAAGCCAAGACCTTAACCTGGAGAAGCGACAGGGAGGTGGCAGCTGGGCGCTCAAGGGAGCTGATGTTTTGGCTAGTCTCAGCTAAAGAAATCATCCTAACTCTCCATTTTGCCCAAAGAAAAGGGCAAGCCCATTGCTTTTCCTCTTGGCGAGCCCCCCCCCCCCCCCAAATTAAGTTTGTGCAGTGCCAGATCCCTGCTGAAGAGTCTCCAAGCCACAGGGCAGGGCTCCGTCCTGTTCCCTGCTCGCTGGCGCATTGCTGCGCATTCTCCTCAATTAATTCCAGCTGTGCGTTGCGAGCTGAGCCGAGCCAGGCGCTGGCTTTCTTTCCCTCTTACACGCTGCTCCCTCTGCTTCTTCCTTTCCCCTTGCTGTTTGTCTCCAGGTTCATTTTTTAACTTTTGCAAAAGCTTGGACATATTACAAGGGTTGCGGCATAAGCTGGTCCTTGAATGCAAGGAGGGAGGGAGTGGGCAGAGAGGGGAGGGAGGAAAGGAGGGAGGGAGGGAGGGAGGCCGACGGAGATAGAGGCGGAGACAGACAGGCAAGGAGGGAAAAAGAAAGACAGAGAGAGTCAGAGAGAGGGAGGGAGGGAGGGAGGGAAGGAAGGAGGGAGGGAGAGGCAAAGATAGAGACAGACAGACAGGGAGGGAGAATTAGAGAGAGGGAGGAAGGGAAGGAGGGAGAGAGAGACAGAGGGAGGGAGATGAGGAAGGAGGGAGGGAGATAGAGAGAGAATCAGAGACAGAGTGGGAGGGTGAGGGGGAAGGAGGGAAGGAAAAAGGCACAGAGAGAGAAAGACAGGGAGGGAGGGAGAGAGAAAGAGAAAGAAAGAGAGGGAGAGAGGTAAGGAGGGAGGGAGAGACAGAGGGAGGGAAGGTGGGAGGGAGAAAGAGAGTCAAAGACAGAGGGGGAGGGGGAAGGGGGAGGGGGAAGGAGGGAAGGAAAAAGGCACAGAGACAGAAAGAGGGAGGGAGGGAAGGAGGGAGGGAGAGACAGAGGAAGGGAGATGAGGAAGGAGGGAGGGAGATGGAGAGAGAATCAGAGACAGAGAGGGAGGGAGGGAGGGAGGGAGGGAGGGAGAGGGGACAGGAGGGAATGAAAAAGACACAGAGAGAAAGACAGGGAGGGAGGGAGGGAGAAAGAGAAAGAAAGAGAGAAGGAGGAAGGGATGGAGGGAGAGACAGAGGGAGGGAGATGAGGAAGGAGGGAGGGAGATAGAGAGAGAATCAGAGACAGGGAGGGAGGGTGAGGGGGAAAGAGGGAAGGAAAAAGACACAGAAAGAAAGACAGGGAGGGAGGGAGAAAGAAAGAAAGAGAAGGAGGAAGGGATGGAGGGAGGGAGAGAGAGGGAGGGAGATGAGGAAGGAGGGAGGGAGATAGAGAATCAGAGACAGGGAGGGAGGGAGGGTGAGGGGGAAGAAGGGAAGGAAAAAGACACAGAGAGAGAAAGACAGGGAGGGAGGGAGAAAAAGAAAGAAAGAGAGAAGGAGGAAGGGATGGAGGAAGGGAGAGAGAGGGAGGGAGATGAGGAAGGAGGGAGGGAGATAGAGAAAGAATCAGAGACAGGGAGGGAGGGAGGGTGAGGGGGAAGGAGGGAAGGAAAAAGACACAGAGAGAGAAAGACAGGGAGGGAGGGAGAAAGAGAAAGAAAGAGAGAAGGAGGAAGTGATGGAGGGAGGGAGAGAGATGGAGGGAGATGAGGAAGGAGGGAGAGAGAGAGAGAGAATCGGAGGGAGGGAGGCTGAGGGGACAGGAGGGAGGGAAAAAGACACACAGAGAAAGACAGGGAGGGAGGGAGAATGACACACACACACACACACACAGAGATAAAGGCAAGGAGGGATGTTGGGAGAGATGGAGGGGAGGGAGGAAGGAGGAAGGAGGGACAAAGGGAGGGAGAGACAGCATGGGCCTAAGTATGAAAAACAATCACTCTGTTCAGTGCTGTTGGAACTTCGCATGGTCAGTAAATGTATGTCTTCCTGTACTAGGAAGCCCCAGAAATGCAGTGGTTAGAATACAGTT
Source organism: Rhabdophis nuchalis (assembly GCA_039707465.1). Taxonomy (NCBI): domain Eukaryota; kingdom Metazoa; phylum Chordata; class Lepidosauria; order Squamata; family Natricidae; genus Rhabdophis; species Rhabdophis nuchalis. The sequence goes on along the minus strand of CM077644.1, from coordinate 239,710,617 downwards.
TTGAATGCAAACTCTGCCCACAGCCAGGAGTTCGATCCTGACCAGCTGAAGGTTGACTCAGCATCTTTCTGGGGTCAGCAAAATGAGGACCCAGATAGTTGGGTGCAAGAGGCTGAATCTGTAAACTAGTTAGAAAGGGCTGTAAAGGCACTATACAAGTGTTATTGCTATCCTTCCTTCCTTCCTCCCTCCCTCCCTCCCTCCCTCCCTTCCTTCCTCCCTTCCTCCCCCCTCCCTTCCTCCCTCCCTGGAGGTAAAATGGCTGCACTGCCAGCAGTTCGATCCTGACCAGCTCAAGGTCAACTCAATCTTCCATCCTTTGGAGGTGGGTAAAATGAGGACCCGAATTGTTGGGGGACAAGAGGCTGACTCTGTAAGCCGGTTAGAGAGGGATGTAAAGCACTGTAAAGTGGTATATAAGTCTAAGAGCTATTGCTATTCTTCCTTCCTTCCTTCCTTCCTCCCTCCCTCCCTCTCTCTCTTCCTGGTGGTGCATTGGTTACAATGCAGTATTGCTGGCTAACTCTTCTCCACAGCCAGGAGTTCAATCCTGACCGGCTCAAGGTTGACTCAGCAACTTTCTGAGGTTGGTAAAATGAGGACCCAGATTGTTGGGGGCAATTGCCTGGCATTATGAACCACTCAGAAAGTGCTGTAAAACACTATATGAGCCTAAGTGCTATTGCCAATATTATTCCTTCTGCCTTCCCTCCCTCTCTGGAGGCGCAGTGGTTAAAAGGCTAACTCCCTGCTCACTGTCAGGAGTTCGATCCTGTCCAGGTTGACTCAGCCTTCCATCCTTCCGAGGTGGGTCAAATGAGGACCCAAATTGTTGGGGGCAAGAGGCTGACACTGTAAACCACTTAGAGAGGGCTGTAAAAGCACTGTGAATCGGTAAATAAGTCTAAGTGATATTGCTATTATCCTTCCTTCCTTCCTTCCTTCCCTCCCTCCCTCCCTCCCTCCCTCCTTCCTTCCTTCCTTCCTTCCTTCCTTCCTTCCCTCCCTCCTGTTGTGGCCTGCCAGCTGGCATCAGTTTCGGACAGTGAGGAGTTTGGGGAGGAACCTGGGCCAGTCCTGGAGTCTGGCAAAGGCTCTGAGGAGGGCTCTGTGTCGGAGGCAGAGAGGGGGCCAGAGATGTCTGGCAGTTATCAGCTGCCTTCAGAGTCAGACATCAGTGAGGCAGACAAACGGCTGGAACCTGTTCCCAGTGTGCGCATGTGCACAGTTGCCAGACGAAGAGAACAGCTAAAGAACAGGGGTCAACTTGGGAGTAAGGCCACAGGTGGACGATGAATGGCCCCTCCCAGAGGCAATAAAAGAGGAGCGAAAGGGGAATGGAGTTTGCAGGAGACAATTTGTTCGCTTCATTGGTTCGTGACTCTCCAAGACTCCTTGCCAAGTTTTGCAGATATCAGCCTGGCAGCTCTCCAAGCCAGATAAGGTCTGTGGCTGTGAATCCTCCTTTGAAAGACTTTGCTGGTTGTGAATGAGCAGAAATCACAGTAAATTAATAAAAGCGGTTTTTGTCGGGACAAGGAGTTTGCTTCAGGCTTAGTCAGAACACCTCCCTCCCTCCCTCCCTCCCTCTCTGAAGTCACAATGGTTAGAATAATGTATTGCAGACTAACTCTGACCACTGTCTGGAGTTCAATCCTGACCAGCTCAAGGTCAACTCAGGCTTCCATCCTTCCGAGGTCGGTAAAATGAGGACCCAGATTATTGGAGGCAGTATGCTGATTTTGTAAACTGTCCCAACAGTGCTGTAAAGCATTAGAGGAATATATATATATATATCAGGAGGAGAACCTGTGGCCTAGTGGCAATTACAACTGCCTTCCATGTAATACTTCCCAGGTTCAAATCCCAATAAGGGTATGGCTTGCTAATGAGAGCTAAATAGCTTGAAATTGTTCTATACTAGTCTCCATTTATTTATTTATCAGCACAAGCGCAACATACATACATACATACATACATACATACATACATACATACATACGTTACAACACCCTGGTAAGCCCCAATTAAGGGAGGAAGCAACGCTGCTTTCCTTTTCTCTCTTTCGGCTCATCAGAAGAGACCATACAGACAGAAAGCTATTTGTTTCGTTGTCTTTTGTTTCCTTGTGTGTTAGGTTAGTGTTGTAACACAAGTATATACTTATTCCCCTGTCTCAGCTGATCAGGATAAGAACCAGTGGTGTAGTGGCAATTACAACTGCCTCACATGTAATACATATAGATCTATCCTAGGCTCCCTTGTTTATTTATTTATCAGCTCAAAACCTAACACACCCACACACATATATATACATACACACATATACATACTGTGTCAGGATGAGAGCCTGTGGCCTAGTGGCAATTACAACTGCCTTACATGTAAAAAACGACCCAGGTTCAAATCCCAGTAAGGGTATGACTAGCTGATGAGAGCTAAATACCTCGAAATAGATCTATACTAGTTTCCCTTGTTTATTTACTTATCAGCACAAACACAATGTGCAAATGTGTGTGTGTGTGCATGTGTCTAAATACTATTGCTATGGCTAAATGTCACAGCCCCCACTATTCTCAGTTCAGAGAGCATTTGGGAGACAGCTTGTAATGAAATGCCTTTGAATGACAAGGCCGTAATCATAGGTGTCTCCTACTAGGCTACATTTTAAAAATAAAAATAAGGCAGAGACGATCATCGGAGCAAGAAGACGGGCGGCTCTGATCTCCTCTTATTATCCTAAGAGCCATTTCAATTTATGGAGAAGGTGCAATCAGAACAACAGAGATTGTGCTGTGCCCTTGTGCAGGTAACCATATGCCTGAGCTGTGGCTTCAAGCAGACACATCTTCTCCAAGGCCCTGCTCTCCCTCAGGATGGTTTCCTTCCCCTCGAGCGCTTAGTATTTTAAGCCTTGGCCCAAAGGGAAAGATGCAGGGAAGGGGTCTCTCTCTCTTTTCTCTTCTCAAGGAGGGAAGGACATCCCACAGCGTGGAGATTTCTTGGGATGAGCTTGAGTTAGGTGGCTCACTGGCTCAGGCGCTGAGCTTGTGGATCCGAAAGGCCGGCCGTTCGGCGGTCTGAATGCTCCAGCACAGGTCCCCTGCGCGAGCAGGGGGTTGCACTAGATGACCTCCAAGGCCCCTTCTCACTCTGTCACTGTTACGGCTTCAGCCACATGAAGTCTCGCCGGATCCAGCAACGGGTTCTCTGCCTGGTTACTGGATGGACGTGGCCATGGTGGGCATGGCCTAGTTGTTGGCCTCCTGCACCAGTGGGGGGGGGGGGGGAAAGCTCCGGAGGCTTTCCTCAAGCCTCTGGAAGGGCAAAAACGGTTTCCCCCGGGCTCCGGAGGCCAGAAACAAGCCCATTTCTGGCCTTCCAGAAGTTCCAGCCACATGAAGTCTCGGCGGATCCTTTTGTTCAGGGGTGGGCTTCCAAAATTTCAGCAACGGGTTCTCTGCCTGGTTACTGGTTGGGTGTGGCCATGGTAGGCGTGGTCTAGTTGTTGGCCTCCTGCACCAGTGGGGGGGGGGAACCTCCGGAGGCTTTCCTCAAGCCTCTGGGAGGGCAAAAACGGTTTCCCCCAGGCTCCGGAGGCCAGAAACAAGCCCATTTCTGGCCTTCCAGAACTTCTGGCTGGCCAATTTCCCTCCCCTCCCCGTCCCCGAGCCTCTGGGTGGGCCCCGCACTTACTTCACATACAAAACAGGCTGTGTGGAGACTTTTAGGAGGGGAGGGCTGGGTTTGGTGGGGTGAGGTGAGTGGGCGAGGCCAGCCAGGTGTGGGATTTTGAGGTTCTCTGAAGCAGCCATAACGTTAGCTACAGGTTCTCCTGAAGCCGGACGAACCTGTAGCAGCCCATCCCGGCATACGTTCCTTCAAGGCTGTCTATGGTGTTGGAGTTGGAGCAGTGGTGGGTTGCCAAATTTTTTACTACCGGTGCGGGCACGCTCGCATGCGCAGAAGCATCTGGATGGGTGGGCGGAGCCTCCTGCCTCCGTCTCTACTACCAGTTCGCCAGATCTGATCCGAACCAGCAGCGACCCACTTCTGAGTTGGAGAGTTTGAGTTTAGCTTACACCCAGATGTGGAAACCAGCCCTTGTAGATTGAAAACCATACTGTCAACCTTGAAGCTGGCTTACCTGTGTCCATTTTCTTTGTAGCTTTCCTCTAAGGAGGTTTACAATACAATACAATAGCAGAATTGGAAGGGACCTTGGAGGTCATCTAGTCCATCTCCCTGCCTAGGCAGGAAACCCTATACCATTTCAGACAAATGGCTATCCAACATCTTAAAGATTTGCAGTGTTGGGGCATTCACAACTTCTGGAGGCAACTTCTGTTCCATTGATTAATTGTTCTGTCAGGAAATTTCTCCTCAGTTCTAAGTTGCTTCTCTCCTTGATTAGTTTCCCCCCATTGCTTCTTGTTTTATCTACAGGTGCCTTGGAGAATAGTTTGACTCCCTCTTCTTTGTGGCCGTCCCTGAGATATTGGAAGACTGCTATCATGTCTCCCCCGATCCTTCTTTTCATTAAACTAGACATACCCAGCTCCTGGAACCGTTCTTCATATGTTTTACCCTCCAGTCTCCTAATCCTTTTTGTTGCTCTTCTCTGCACTCTTTCTAGAGTCTCCACATCTTTTCTACATCGTGGTGACCATCGTGGTTTCTTTGCGCATTGCTTAGGGCTGGGACCGCCTGGAGCTAAGGGGCCAGGGCGGGGAGTGTAGGCATAGCCGGGATGTGGTAGCCTAAATAAAATTCTTTCACCTGGGAATCAAGGACGTTGGTGCAGGTGTTCAAAAGGTAGAGACTGAGGTCAACCAGTAACTGGACTACATGCGGATTGGACCATGTGACTGGAAACTCTAGGGGGACGTGACAAAGTTTTACTTCTAATTGGTTGTAAAACTGGTTGCAACTTAGAGCCGGTTTTCCACCAAGCCTGTGCCAATTAGATATGTCCCAATAACAGGTTTTTTGAGGAATATGCCTGGCTTGAAGGTCTCGTTGAAGGGGATGTATTACTTGGGACCTTGACACACAGTTTAGGCAGCAAACTATGGCCCATTTTAAAGGCCTTCTTCCCAGGGCTACAAGCTTCTATCTGACAACAAAGATGATTAGGGGACCGGAGGCTAAAATAGATGAAGAATGGTTGCAGGAACTGGGTACATTTTATTTAATACAATACAATACAATAGCAGAGTTGGAAGGGACCGTGGAGGTCATCTAGTCCAACCCCCTGCCCAGTACCGTTTCAGACAAATGGCTATCCAACATCTTCTTAAAGACTTGCAGTGTTGGGGCATTCACATCTTCTTCTCCCTCTCTCTTTCCCCCCTCTCCCTCTTGCTCTCTCCCTCTTCCTTTCCCTTTCTCCTCCCTCTCTCTCTCCCTCTCTCCTTCCTCTCTCTCTCTCCCTCTTCCTCTCCCTTTCTTCTCCCTCTCCCCTTCTCTCTCTCCCTCTCTCTCTCCCTCTTTCTCTCCCTTTCTCCTCCCTCTCTCCTTCTCTCTCTCTCCCCCCTTCTATCTCCCTCTCTCTCTCTCCCTTTCTCTCCCTTTCTCCTCCCTCTCTCTCTCTCCTTCTCTCCCTCTCTCTCTCCCTCTTCCTCTCCCTTTCTTCTCCCTCTCCCCTTCTCTCTCTCCCCCCTCTCTCTCCCTCTTTCTCTCCCTTTCTCCTCCCTCTCTCCTTCTCTCTCTCTCTCCCCTTCTATCTCCCTCTCTCTCTCCCTCTTCCTCTCCCTTTCTCCTCCCTCTCCCCTTCTCTATCTCTCTTCCCTTCTCTCTCCCCCCTCTCTCCTTCTTTCTCTCCCTTTCTCCTCCCTCTCTCTCTCCCTCTCTCCTTCTCTCCCTCTCTCTCTCTCCCTCTTTCTCTCCCTTTCTCCTCCCTCTCTCCTTCTTCCCCCCCCCTTCTCTCCCCCCCTCTCTTCATCTGTAGATACTGCAGCGAGTTAACAAGCATCGTCTTTTTCAAGGGCGCTGGAAGAACAAGGTGCATTAGCTAGTGAAAACAGAGGAGACCAAGAAGGATGCAGCCAAAACACAGGGAGCTAATAGCATTCTATTCCTGCAGTAATTGCTGTGTATTGAACCTTGAGCTGCCTCTGAAGACTCATTGTCAGACGGAGGAACAACAGCAAACTCGTAAGAGGTCAGCTGCCGCAAGGGACGACAAGCCTACACAGGGAGTCCTTGACTTATGCCAGTGGTGGGATTCAAACAAGTGAACGATCAGTTCTCTGCCCTAAGTACCAGCTGGGTAGGTGTGGCTCAGTGGTCATGTGACTGTGTGGGCGTGGCCACCTCAACATCACTCAGGTCGATGGGCGCTTCGCCTTAGCTGTGACAATGGTCGATGATCTCTGGAGGGCTCGGGATAGGGGCTGTTCCTCTATTCTGGTCTTAATAATAATAATAATAATAATTTTAATTTATATCCCGCTCTCTCTCCCCAAGGGGACTCGAGGCGGGGCACAGGCAATTAAAAATACAAATAAACCACAAACAGATACAAAATACAGAGTTAAAAATAGATTAAATAGATCCTGCGCTAAAACCCATAAACTAAACTAAAAATTACCCCTAAAAAACCCTAACCTAAAAAGAGACTACCCAAGGCCGGCCAGACGAAAAAAGTGCGTCTTTAATTTTAAGCGGAAGGAGCGGAGGTCCGTGGTTGTCCTGATATCGGGGGGAAGGTCATTCCAGAGGGCTGGGCCCGCCACAGAGAAGGCCCTTCCCCTGGGCGTCGCCCGCTGACAAAGTCTAGTGGACGGCACCCGGAGAAGTCCCTCTCTGTGGGAGCGAATCGGCCGTGAGGATGTATGGGGCAGGATCCGATCCCGCAGGTAGCTAGGTCCCGAGCCATGGAGCGCTTTGAAGATGGTAATTAACACCTTGAAGCGCACCCGGAAGACGACAGGTAGCCAGTGCAGCTCGCGCAGCAGCGGTGTTACATGGGCAAACCTAGAGGTGCCCATAATTGCTCGCGCGGCTGCATTCTGGACCAACTGCAGCCTCCGGGTACACCTCAAGGGGAGCCCCATGTAGAGAGAGTTGCAATAATCCAGTCGGGATGTCACGAGAGCATGAGTGACTGTGCGAAGGGCGTCCCGATCCAATAGGGGGCGCAACTGGCGTACCAGGCGAACCTGGTAAAACGCCCTCCTGGCCACGGCTGTCACTTGATCTTCCATGGACAGCCGGGTATCCAGGAGGACACCCAAGTTGCGCGCCCCATCCACAGGGGCAAGATGTTCGCCCCCTATGGCCAGCGTTGGAGAGAGCTGGTTGAATCGGGCAGCCGGAAACCACAGCCACTCAGTCTTGGTCGGGTTGAGCCTAAGTCCGTTACTTCCCATCCAGATCCGCACGGCTTCCAGGCACTGGCACATCACCGCTACGGCATCGTTGGGGTGGTTTGGGGTAGATATGTACAGCTGGGTGTCATCAGCGTACAGGTGGTACTCTACCCCAAAACCACGGATGATCTCGCCCAGCGGCTTCATGTATGCGTTAAACAGGAGAGGCGAGAGGACCGACCCCTGAGGCACCCCGCATGTGAGGGGTCTCGGGGTCGACCTCTGCTCTCCTGCCCGCACAAATTGCGATCGGCCAGAGAGGTAGGAGGAGAACCACCGTAAAACGGTGCCTCCCACCCCCAACCCCCCCAGCCGATGCAATAGGATACCATGGTCGATGGTATCGAAAGCCGCCGAGAGGTCTAATAGAACCAGGATGGAGGAACATCCCCCATCTCTGGCCCTCCAGAGATCATCTACCAACGCGACCAATGCCGTCTCGGTGCTATGCCCGGGCCGAAAGCCGGACTGGCGCGGATCTAGATAGTCAACTTCCTCCAGGTGACGGGGAAACTGTTGTGCCACCACACTCTCAACAACCTTCGCCAAGAAGGGAAGGTTGGAGACTGGACGATAGTTGTTCAAAAGAGCTGGGTCCAAAGAGGGCTTCTTGAGGAGGGGCCTCACCATGGCCTCTTTTAGGGAGGCAGGCAAGGAACCCTCACTCAAGGATGCGTTGACAACCTCTTGGAGCCAGCCTCGTGTCACCTCCCAGGATGCCAGTACAAGCCAGGAGGGGCACGGGTCCAATAAACATGTGGTGGCTCGCAGTCGCCCACGTAGCCTGTCCATATCCTCGGAAGTAACGGAGTCAAACTCCTCCCAAACAAGATCTCTCTCGTGGCATCCCACTGGGCCATGAATGGGGGTTAGCTCACTCTGTATCTGGGCGGTTTTCTCCTGCAGAAAAATCACAAATTCCTCTGCTCTACCCTGTAGCGGGGCTTCCCGCTCCCTCTGTTGAAGGAGGGAGCGGGTCACCCTAAACAGGGCGGCAGGGCGGTTTTCTGCGGATGCTATGAGAGTGGCACAATGATGACGTTTGGCCACCCTCAGCGCCACAATGTAAGTCCGTAAATGGGCTCTTACCTGTGTCCGGTCAGATTCAGAGCGGCTAGCCCTCCATCTTCTCTCTAGGCATCTCTTGCGGCGTTTCATCACCCGCAGCTCCTCAGTGAACCAAGGAGCCAGGGTGGTTCGCCGCCGCGAGAGAGGCCGCAAGGGCGCGACCCGATCTAAGGCTCCCACGGCCGCACTATTCCATGCGGCCGTGAGGTCCTCCATCGGGGCGCGGGTCAGGGATACAGGAAATGGCCCAAGCGCTGTCTGGAACCCATCCGGGTCCATCAAGCGCCTGGGGCGGTACCAGATTGGTGACTCTGGTTCCGCCTCCCCGCGGAGGGGAGCAGCGGTCGGAAAGTCGAGCCGGAGAAGTGAGTGGTCTGACCATGACAAGGGTGTGATGACTATATCCCCTGTACCCAGATCACTTTTCCATTGGCCGCTGAGAGATCTTGTTAGATCTCTCAGCGGCTTTTGATACCATCGACCATGGTATCATGCTGCACCGGTTGGAGGGGTTAGTGGTGGGGGGCACCGTTCTACGGTGGTTCTCCTCCTATCTCTCTGATCGGACACAGTTTGTGTTGGCAGGGGGGCAGAGGTCGACTTCGAGGTGCCTCACTTGTGGGGTTCCACAGGGGTCGGTCCTCTCGCCCCTCCTGTTCAACATCTATGTGAAGCCGTTGGGTGAGTTCATCCGTGGTTTTGGAGTAGAGTTCCATCAGTACGCTGATGATACTCAGCTGTACATCTCTACCCCGGGCCACCCCAACGATGCCGTGGAAGTGATGTCCTGATGTCTGGAGGCCATGCAAGTCTGGATGGGGAGGAATAGGCTTCAACTCAGCCCATCCAAGACCGAGTGGCTGTGGCTTCCGGCGTCACGGTATAGCCAGTTGACGCCATCTCTGGCTATTGGGGGCGAGTCATTGGCCCCTACAGAGAGGGCTCGCAACTTGGGTGTCCTCCTGGACTCTCGGCTGTCTTTAGAAGAGCACATGATGGCCGTGGCCAGGGGGGCCTTCTATTAGGTTCGCCTGATACGCCAGTTGCACCCCTTTCTGGATTGTGACGTCTTACGCACTGTCACTCAAGCTCTCGTCACCTCCCACCTGGACTACTGTAACGCTCTCTACATGGGGCTTCCCTTGAGATGCACCCGGAGGCTCCAGGTAGTTCAGAATGTGGCCGCGCGGGGTATTTTGGGAGCACCTGGACGCTCCCATGTGACACCTCTCCTCTGTGAGCTGCACTGGCTGCCTGTGGCTTTCCGGGTGCGCTTCAAGATACTGGTGACCACCTTAAAGCACTCCATGGCAAGGGACCTGGTTATCTGCAAGACCACCTCCTGCTGCCAAATACCTCCCACCGACTAGTCCGCTCCCACAGAGTGGGCCTCCTCAGGGTCCCGTCGGCCAGACAATGTCGGCTGGCGACCCCCAGGGGGAGAGCCTTCTCTGTGGCAGCTCTTGCCCTCTGGAATGACCTCCCCCCTGAATTATGCGCAATCACAGACCTACATTTCTTCCGTCGGGCCCAGGAAGACACATCTATTTCGTGCAGCCGGCCTGTCATAGTCTTTTAATTGGGGTTTTAGTATTGGGTTTTATAACAATAGGCCAAATGATTTAATATTTACTAATTTGTTATTTTTAACTTTTGTATTTCCTCTTTTATTATGGCTGTTCCCCGCCCTGAGTCCCGAGAGGGAGAAGGGCAGTATATAAGTTAAACAAACAAACAAATAAATAAATATCATAAGGGTTAACCGGAGAGGCAGTTTCAGTAAGCAGGGCAATAAAGATGAGGCTAGAAACAACACCAGAATGTTTCCTTCCTGCCTTCCTTCCTTACAGGATGAGCCCTGGAAAATGGGGAAAAAACCAACATCGGATTTCTTCCAACAACCAGTTCTCTGAACTGCTTAGAAAGTTAACAACCGGTTCTCCCGAATAGGTGCGAACCGACTGAATCCCACCACTGCTTATGACCACAAACAAAGCCCAAATTTACCTGGCTAAGTGAGACAGTTGTTAAGTCTCAGTCAGAACACCTCCCTCCCTCCCTCCCTCCCTGGAGGCACAGTGCTTAGAATGATGTATTGCAGACTAACTCTGACCACTGTCTGGAGTTCAATCCTGATGGCCCAAGGTTAACTCAGCCTTCCAGCCTTCCGAGGTCAGTAAAACGAGGACCCAGATTGTTGGGGGCAAGAGGCTGACTCTGTAAACTGCTTAGAGAGGGCTGTAAAAGGACTGTGAAGCGGTATATAAGTCTAAGTGGTATTGCTATTATCCATTTTTCCTTCCTTCCCTCCCTCCCTCTCTCCCTCCCTCCCTGAAGGTGCAGTGGTGAGAATGATGTATTGCAGACTAACTCCGATCACTGTCTGGAGTTCGATCCCGACCTGCTCAAAGTTGACTCAGCCTTCCAGCCTTCCGAGGTCGGTAAAATGAGGACACAGGGGGCTTTTTTGGGGGGGGGGCAAATTGCGGACATTGTAAACCACTCAGATTGTGCTGCAAAGCAGCGTGGAGCGATATAGGAGTGTAAGTGCTGATGCTATTCTATATGCCCTTTGCATTCGAACCTACGCTTTTCAAGTCTGACATCCACACATTACTTTCCCCTTCCTGATGCAGGGCACGTTCAGATGAATTTTTTGTTTAGCTACGGCCCCGGATAATAATGCAATCTTCAGAAATGGAGACTGGAATTTTTTGCCTGCCTTGAAAGGCCAGCTGTATGAATGCAAAGGGAAAATACCAAGCGTCTGCAGCCGTCTGCATCTCCTGCAGGATCTTTGCTAACCCCAAACGCTTGGAGTCAGCTCGAAAATATGCTGTGTGAATATATAGTAGGTGTGTTCCCTCTCTCGATAGAGCCTCAGCTAAATTAGAATTTTAGCACAGGTTTGTCATTTAATTTCTTTTTAACTTTTGTATATTTGTTATTTATTTATTGTAGGTTTTAATGTCCTGTGCACCGCCCGGAGTCCGTCTCGACGGAGATTGGTGCGGTTTACAAATCGAAAATAAATGAATAAATAAAAATAAATAAATCTCTTCTTCTCCCTCAATGCTCTTCCCCTGCTACAGTTAAAGGAGCTTAGGATGAATTTTTTGACAGATAAAAACCACTCTTGGGACTCCTGATGATTAATACATGGAGAGCAAAGGTCTGGGAGATATTTCAGAATCTGTCTAACTTTGAGCAATAAACCAACACTGGAAGAAACGCTGGCAATGAGTTTGAAATAATCCCCCTCCTCACCCGCCCATCAATTGACCCCATCGTGTTGAATGTCAAATTCTGAATTTTACCTTCGGATGCCAAATGCAACGATGACCCCAGATGCTGGAACTTAGAATGGAATAGAATAGAATAACAGAGTTGGAAGGAACCTTGGAGGTCTAGTCCACCCCCCCCCCCCCCCCGCTTAGGCAGAAATCGCTACACCACTTCAGACAAATGGTTCTCCAACATTTTCTTAAACACTTTCAGTGTTAGACCATTCACAACTTCTGGAGGCAAGCTGTTCCACTGATTAATTGTTCTGACTGTCAGGAAATTTCTTCTCAGTTCTAAGTTGCTTCTCTCTTTGATTAGTTTCCACCCATTGCTTCTTGTCCTGCCCTCAGGTGCCTTGGAGAATACCTTGACTCCCTCTTCTTTGGGGCAACCCCTGAGATACTGGAACACTGCTATCATGTCTCCCCTGGTCCTTCTTTTCATTAAACTAGACATACCCAGTTCCTGCAACTGTTCCTCATACGTTTTAGCCTCCAGTCCCCTAATCCTCTTGGTTGCTCTTCTCTGCACTCTTTCTAGAGTCTCCACATCTTTTCTACATCGTGACGACCAAACGTGGATGCAGTACTCCAAGTATGGTGGGAAAAAACTTTGTGGATTTCTTGATACAGGTAGTCCTCGATTTAGGTCAATTGTGCACAAAATTCCTGCTGCTAAGTGAGACAATTGTTCGGTGAGCTTTGCCTCATTTCACAATGGTGCTTGCTGCAGTTCTTAAGTGAATCGTGGCAATTGTTAAGTTGGTAACGATTTGTTGATCTGGTTTTCGCGTTGACTTCGCTTGACAGACGTTTTCAAAAGGGGATCCCCTGAGACAATACAATAGCAGAGTTGGAAGGGACCTTGTAGGTCTTCTAGTCCAACCCCCTGCGTGGGCAGGAACCTTATACCATTTCAGACAAATGGCTATCTAACATCTTCTTAAAGACTTCCAGGGTTGGGGCATTCACAACTTCTGGAGGCAAGCTGTTCCAGAGGTTAATTGTTCTAACTGTCAGGAAATTTCTCCTTAGTTCTAAGTTGCTTCTCTCCTTGATTAGTTTCCACCCATTGCTTCTTGTCCTGCCCCCAGGTGCCTTGGAGAATAGTTTGACTCCCTCTTCTTTGTGGCACCCTCTGAGATATCGGAACACTGCTATCATGTCTCCCCTGGTCCTTCTCTTCATCAAACTAGACATACCCAGTTCCTGCAACCGTTCTTCATATGTTTTAGCCTCCAGTCCCTTAATCATCTTGGTTGCTCTTCTCTGCACTCTTTCCAGAGTCTCCACGTCTTTTCTTCATCGTGGCGACCAAAACTGTATGCAGTATTCCAAGTGTGGTCTTACCAAGGCCTTATAAAGTGGCATTAACCCTTCACGTGATCTTGATTCTCTCCCTCTATTTATGCAGCCTAGAACTGTGTTGGCTTTTTTGGCAGCTGCTGCACACGGCTGGCTCATATTTAAATGGTTGTCCACTAGGATTCCGTCATAAACACATGCCAGTTGTGGAAATGGAAAAAGGGGAATATGGAAAGGGGAACCAGATGGATGGGAACCCTGCCGCAGATGGCAAGACACAGAAGAAGAAAAAAACGAAAGCGCTTATGGACTTAAAGAGAGAAACTTTATTAGTAACACCACTGTTAACACCACTGACAATTAAAGACAAGCTGATTAAGGAAAAAGAAGAAGGGCACCGAAATTACACGAGAGAATTAATAAACAATGAATTGCAAAGAGGAGTTCATGCAAATCAGTGTAAGGAGAAGATTAGAGGACTGATACCACAAATGGCAGAAGACATGAGACTGTTTCGCTACTGGAAAGATACAGGTTGATAGATGAAAGTGTTTAATCTAAAACTAGTTGAATTTAGTGAACTTTAGTGACAATAGACATGCTTAAATAAACAACTGAAAATGACAATAATATATATATATGTATTGGTATAAGAAGTAGTAATTGGAATGAACATTGAACGGTACCTATGAAAGGAAGATGAGAATTTGTTTGGTTACATATAAAGATTAATAAAAAAGAAATTATGATAATGGATATAGTCAAATAAAGAAGAGATGATGATAACGATGTATATAGAGCAGTGGTGGGTTTCAAATTTTTTAGAACCTACTCTGTAGGTGCGGCCTATTTTGTGGGCGTGGCCTGGCAGTCATGTGACAGGGTGGGAGTGGCCACCTTTTAAAATGTGGGGAAACTCATTTAACAACGCTCTTGCTTAGCAACCAAAATTTTGGACTCAATTGTGATGATAAATTCTTTCTTTCTTTCTTTCTTTCTTTCTTTCTTTCTTTCTTTCTTTCTTTCTTTCTTTCTTTCTTCTCTCTCTCTCTCTCTCTCTCTCTCTCTCTCTCTCTCTCTCTCTCTCTCTCTCTCTCTCTCTCTCTCTCTCCCTTCCTTTCATTTCCTTTCCTTCCCTTTGGGTCACTGGCAGCGGCGGGCCAGATTTACTTCCAGGTACGCCGGTGGAACCCCCTCTCACCAGATCTCTAAATTTCACCAACCGGCTCTCGCGAGTAGGTGCGAGCCTGCAGAAACCCATCACTGATATAGAGGTATGGGAACAACGTGGGGAAATTGGAGGTAAATTGTAAAAGGTGATTTGGAAAGGAAGATTAGACATTTTTGTTCCTAAATATTATTGATGTTTAGCTAGAATAGGCCATAAGGATATAGTGTTATCGGAAGATATTAGAAATAGCAAATGAGATGCCAGTATGTGGTTATGTCTTGAGTTTTGGTATGTTTTATGATGAAGGATGTTTAAACAATTATAGTCAAATGAGAATGGGGGCATGATGAGGGTAATATGTATAAATATGACTTGATTTAAAATACTTGAATTAATATGAATTATGAGTGACTGTGGAAGAGATACACGAAAATATTTTGTATCCAACTAATACACTTTCTGCAGCATGTAAAGAAGGAGGGTTTTTTGTGTTGTGTCTGTTCTGAACATTAAAATAAAAACTTTTATTGAAAAAAAAAGTTGCCATGTATTTAGATCATGTAGAGTAGAGTATCATATCTACGCTGATGACACGCAGCTGTACTTTTCTACCCCAAACCACCCCAACGATGCCGTTGAAGTGATGTCCCGATGTCTGGAAGCCGTACGGATCTGGATGGGAAGCAACAGACTCAAACTCAACCCGTCCAAGACCGAGTGGCTGTGGTTTCCGGCGTCCCGGTTTAACCAGTTGATTCCATCACTGGCCATAGGGGGCGAACATCTAGCCCCCATGGATCGGGCACGCAACCTAGGTGTCCTCCTGGATACCCGGCTGTCTATGCAAGATCACGTGACAGCCGTGGCCAGGGGGGCTTTCCACCAGGTACGCCTGGTGCGGCAGTTGCGTCCCTTATTGGACCGGGACGCCCTTCGCACAGTCACTCATGCGCTTGTGACATCCCGGCTAGACTACTGTAATGCCCTCTACATGGGGCTCCCCTTGGCATGCACCCGAAGACTGCAGCTGGTCCAGAATGCGGCCGCGCGGACGATCTTGGGAACGTCTAGATATTCCCATGTAACACCGCTCCTGCGCGAGCTGCACTGGTTACCTGTGGTCTTTCGGGTGCGCTTCAAGGTGTTGATTAGCATCTTTAAAGCGCTCCATGGCACGGGACCAAGCTACCTGCGAGACCGCATCCTACCTCATACATCCCTGCGGCCGATTCGCTCCCACAGAGAGGGACTTCTCCGGGTGCCGTCCACCAGGCAATGCCAGCGGGCGACGCCCAGGGGAAGGGCCTTCTCTGTGGTGGGCCCAACCCTCTGGAACGACCTACCCCCCGACCTCAGAACAACCACGGACTTCCGCACCTTCCGCCAGAAATTAAAGACACTTTTGTTCCATCAGGCCGGTTTGGCCTAAGTTATTTACCTAGCCTTCAGTCTGTATTATAAATTGTTTTAATTGGGTTTTTAAATGGATTATGTTTTAACTTTCTAAATTTTAGCACAGGGATAACCTATTTAATTCGATTTTAATTATTTATATTTTGTACTGTTTGTTTTAACTTCCTGTGCACCGCCCCGGGTCCCTTCGGGGAGAGGGTGCGGTCATATAAATTTGAAAAAATAAAATAAACGTGACCATGGGGATCCTGCAATGGTCATAAGTGCGAAACACCAGCATAAGTGAATTTTTTTCAGGGCTGTTGTAACTTTGAACAGTCATTCAACAAATGGTTGTTAGTCAAGGCCTATCTTTCTTGGTATCCTCCTATCTCATTTAAAATGGTATATATATTTTTAATTGTATTTTATTTCAATTCCATTTTAAATTAAAATGGAATTGAAATAGCTTGACTCCCTCTTCTTTGTGGCAACCCCTGAGATATTGAAAGGCTGCTATCATGTCTCCCCTAGTCCTTCTTTTCATTAAAGTAGACATACCCAGTTCCTGCAACCGTTCTTCATATGTTTTAGTCTCCAGTCCCCTAATCATCTTGGTTGCTCTTCTCTGCACTCTTTCCAGAGTCTCCACGTCTTTTCTACATTGTGGCGACCAAAACTTATGCAGGATTCCAAGTGTGGCCTTATAAAGTGGTATTAACCCTTCACGTGATCTTGATTCTATCCCTCTGTTGATGCAGCCTAGAACTGTGTTGGCTTTTTTGGCAGCTGCTGCAGTAGCAGCATAGCCTTCCCTTGAAGATATCCCGTGCAAACAAACAGAGCCACTGATAAACAGCTAAAGCAAGCAACTTTATTGACTTCTACTTGTATTACAAGAATCTTCTGAGACTGCTTGGCTTCCCCTGGGAACAACCAGATAAGGTTTCATCTTTTGGTCTGTAGCCCTGAAACAGTCCCCAGGCAGAAGAAAAGATTCGGTTCCGTTTAAAGCATGGACCACTTGAAACCATCTGTTCTATGCAGGGGAGGGTTGCAAATTGCTGCTGAAGCCCAATAAGTCCATTCAGGACCTTAAGGTATATATCATGTTCAGTTCCTGTGAATCTAGCAGTTCAAAAGCATGCAAAAATCGAGCAGTGATGGGATTCAGCCGGTTTGCACCGGTTCGGGAAAACCGGTTGTTAAATTACTCACTGCCCCACTATAGTTTATAGTTAGTTATAGTTTATTTGATTTATATACCGCACCCTTTCCCAAAAAGGGACTCGGGGCGGTGCACAGGCAATTTAAAAAACATATATAAACAACAATATACAAAATATAAAAACCGAATTAAATTAATATCCCTGTGCTAAGAATTTAAATACATTAAAACAATATCCCTAAAACCAATTTAAAACAATTTAACTGCAGACTGTGGGCTAGGTGATGTTTATTTATTTATTTATTTATTTATTTAAATTTATATCCCGCCCTTCTCCACGAAGGACCCAGGGCGGCGCACAGGAAAATTTAAAAACATACAAAATACAATAAATATAATTTAAAAAACTATTAAATAACCTATCCTGCGCTAAAACCAAAATTTAAAAACCCAATTTAAAACTACCTAAAAGTCCCCATGGGAGGTTAGGCTAGGCCGGCTTGTTGAAACAAATATGTTTTAAGACATTGGCGGAAGAGGCGGAGGTCGGTGATGGTACGTAGTTCAGGGGGTAGGTCGTTCCAAAGGGCTGGGCCCGCCACAGAGAAGGCTCTTCCCCTGGGTGTCGCCAGTCGGCATTGTCCGGCCGACGGCACCCTGAGAAGGCCCTCTCTGTGGGAGCGTATCGGTCTAAGGGATGTATGGGGCAGGAGGCGGTCTCGCATATAACTAGGCCCCGAGCCATGGAGCGCTTTAAAGATAGTTGTCAAAACCTTGAAGCGCACTTGAAAAACCACAGGAAGCCAATGCAGCTCGCGCAGGATCGGTGTTATGTGGGAGCATCTAGTGGCTCCCATAATCACCCGCGCGGCTGCGTTTTGGACTAGCTGTAGCTTTCGAGTGCACCTCAAGGGAAGCCCCATGTAGAGAGCATTACAGTAGTCGAGTCGGGACGTCACGAGAGCTTGAGTGACTGTGCGAAGGGCAGCCCGGTCCAGTAAGGGGCGCAATTGGCGCATCAGGCGTACCTGATGAAACGCCCCCCTGGCCACGGCCGCCACATGGTCCTCCATGGACAGCCGGGAATCCAGGAGGACACCCAAATTGCGCGCCCTCTCCACGGGGGCCAGTGTTTCGCCCCCAATGGCCAGAGTTGGTGTAATCTGGCTGAACCGGGGTGCCGGAAACCACAGCCACTCAGTCTTGGCAGGGTTGAGCCTGAGTTTGTTACCACCCATCCAGATCCGTACGGCCTCCAAACAGCACTTCGGCGGCATCGTTGGGGTGGTTTGGGGTGGATATGTACAGCTGGGTGTCATCAGCGTACAGATGGTACTCCACCCCAAAACCACGGATGATCTCACCCAGCGGCTTCATATATGTGTTGAAAAGGAGGGGCGAGAGGACCGACCCCTGAGGAACCCCACATAAGAGAGGCCTCGAGGTCGACCTCTGCCCTCCCGTCAACACATATTGCGACCGACCAGAGAGGTAGGATGAGAACCACCGCAAAACGGTGCCTCCCAGCCCCAACCCCCCCAGTCGGTGCAATAGGATACCATGATCGATGGTATCAAAAGCCGCCGAGAGGTCTAATAGGACTAGGATAGAGGAATAACCTCTATCCCGCGCCCTCCAGAGATCATCAACCAACGCGACCAATGCCGTCTCGGTGCTGTGACCGGGTCGGAAGCCGGACTGGCGCGGGTCTAGATAATCAACTTCCTCCAGGTGTCGCGGAAACTGTTGGGCTACCACACTCTCGACAACCTTCACCAAAAAGTGAAGGTTGGAGACCGGACGATAGTTCTCTAATAAAGCTGGGTCCAGGGACGGCTTCTTGAGGAGGGGCCTCACTACCGCCTCTTTCAAGACGGCAGGCAAGGACCCCTCACTCAAAGATGCGTTGACAATGCCCTGGAGCCAGCCTCGTGTCGTCTCCCAGGATGCCAGTACAAGCCAGGAGGGACACGGGTCCAATAAACATGTGGTCGCCCTAGGTTTCCTTGACAACCTGTCCATATCCTCAGTGGTAACAAAGTCAAACTCCTCCCAAGAAGGAACCTCAAGACTAGTCTCGGACAGTCCCACAGGACCACTGTCGATGGAGGGTAGCTCATTCCGAATCCGAGTGATTTTCTCCTGCAGATAAATCCCAAATTCCTCTGCTCGCCCTTGCAGAGGGGCTTCCCGCGGCCTCTGATGAAGGAGAGAGCGGGTCACCCCAAACAGGGCGGCAGGGCGGTTATCTGCGGATGCAATAAGGGTGGCACAATACTCACGTTTGGCCACCCTTATCGCCACTAAGTAAGCCCTAATATGGGTTCTCACTAGTGTTCGGTCGGCTTCGGAGCGAGAGGATCTCCATCTGCTCTCTAGGCATCTCTTGTGGCATTTCATCCCCCGAAGCTCCTCGGTAAACCAAGGAGCCTGGGTGATTCGCCGCCGCAAGAGAGGCCGCAAGGGCGCGACTCGGTCCAAGGCCCCCGCGGCCGCACTTAACCATGCGGCCACTAGGTCCTCAGTCGAGTTGCGGGGCAGGGTCACAGGAATTGGCCCAAGCTCCCTCTGGAACCTTTCCGGGTCCATTAGAAGCCTGGGGCGGAACCATATAGGAATATCCGGTTCCGCCTCCCCGCGGTGAGGTGTAGCGATTGGAAAGTCCAGCCGAAGGAGAGCGTGATCTGTCCATGACAAGGGAGTGATGGCTAGGTCCCCTATTCCCAGATCACAACTCCACTGTCCCGAGACAAAGATGAAATCCAGCGTGTTTCCTCCCTCGTGAGTGGGGCCTAAAACTACCTGGGTCAGGTCCATGGCCGTCATGGAGGCCATGAACTCCCGAGCTGCTCCAGAGGCTTCGCCTGCCGACGGCAAGTTAAAGTCCCCCATGACTACCAGTCTGGGGGTCTCAACTGCCGCCTCGGCTATCACCTCTAGGAGCTCGGGCAGGGCTGTTGTTGCATAGCGAGGAGCCAGGTATACAACTAACATGCCCAACTGCCTCCCTAGGCCCCATCTCACGCAGAGAGATTCACACCCGGTTGTCTGAGGGACTGTGGTCTCCTTCGGTTCAAGACCTTCCTTTACGATAATCGCCACCCCCCCACCCCTCCCTAAGGCCCTTGGCTGATGGAAGGCACGGTAACCTGGTGGGCACATGTCCACGAGGGGCATACCCCCTTCGTGGCCCAACCAGGTTTCCGTTATACCCACCAGGTCCGGGTCCCCCTCTGACACAAAGTCACGAATGAGGGGGGCTTTTTGAACCACGGACCTGGCGTTGCATAACATCAGCCTCGGGCCCCGGGTCTGTGATTCCTGTCCACCTAGTCTGCGATGGGAGAGCGGAGAGTTGGAGCACGTGACCGTCGTGTGTAAGTTAGGCCGGGCCGGCCTGTTGGAAAAAATAAGTTTAAGGTTCTGGCGGAAGGAGCGGAGATCCGTGATCATTCTCAGTTCGGGGGGTAGGTCGTTCCAGAGAGTTGGGCCCTCCACAGAGAATGCCCTTCCCCTGGGTGTCGCCTGCTGGCATTGCCTAGTGGACGGCACCCGGAGAAGTCCCTCTCTGTGGGAGCGAATCGGCCGAAGGGATGTATGGGGCAGGATGCGATCCTGAAGATAACTAGGTCCCGTGCCATGGAGCGCTTTGAAGATGATAGTCAACACCTTGAAGCGCACCCGAAAGACCACAGGCAGCCAGTGCAGCTCGCGCAGGAGCGGTGTTACATGGGAGCATCTAGGAGCTCCCATAATTGCTTGCGCGGCTGCATTCTGGACTAACTGCAGTCTTCGGGTGCACCTCAAGGGAAGCCCCATGTAGAGAGCATTGCAGTAGTCTATACGGGATGTCATGAGCGCATGGGTGACTGTGCGAAGGGCGTCTCGGTACAATAAGGGCCGCAACTGATGAACCAGGCGAACCCGGTAGAACGCCCCCCTGGCCACAAGGCCGTCAAGTGGTCTTTTAATGACAGCCTGATATCCAGAAGGACGCCCAAGTTGCATGCCCTATCCACGGGGGCTAGATGTTCACCCCCAATGGCCAGTGATGGTGTCAACTGGTTGTACCGGGACGCCGGTAACCACAGCCACTCTGTCTATATCAAAGTGGATCCTGGGCAATGCACTGCAATGGAGAAACAGACAATGGAGCAGCAGCACAAGGGAAGGAGAAGGGCGCTTTCCCTCGTTCTTCTCCATGCTCCTCCTCCTTCCCTCGTGCAATGGCCGCTCCATTGCCCGTTTCTTCATTGCAGCGCTGCACCCAGGATCCAATTTGATAGAGGGATGGGTAATTTAACAACCAGTTTACCAAGGGACAGGTTGGCCATCATGGGAGGATCGTCCCACATGGGTGGTGGAGCTGGAGGATGGGGATGGACCATGCCTCCCACGACAGCCAACCTGACTCTGGGCAAACTGGGTGTTAAATTATTTGAATCCCACCACTGAACGCAAGTAGATAAATAGCTACCACTTTGGTGGATTCATAAGCAGGGACGTGGATTCATAAGCAGGGACGCCCAACTGGGCATCTCCTTGGCAACGGTGATGTCAGTGCTTAATCCTTTCAACCTGGAAGTGCCTCGGTGCTTCTGACACAAATACAATGAGGGCGCATCGAACACCATAAGTCCTCCACGTCACTCTGCATGTACTATATGAAAATGAAGTGCTTTTTTACCCAGAGGATCACTGGTCTATGGAACTCCCTGCCAGAAGAAGTGGTGACAGCTGTCAGCCTCGACACCATTAAGAAAGGATTAGACGAGTTCATGGAGAACAAGGGTATCCATGGCTATCATGATGGATGCCTAAGGACACCCTCCGGGATGGAGAGATAGGCAGGATATCTCTCAATGCCATTTGCAAGAAATCACAAGCAGGTGAAGACATCTGCTTGGGAAGACCCTGAAGCAAATGGGGAGCCACTGTGGGAGACAGAATGGTGGACCAGATGGTCTGTGGCCTGTTCCAGCAAGGCTCTTCTTATGTTCTTAAGTTCTTATGTAAAACGAACCTGCAAGTTTGTATATTATCTATTCACTCAATCGATCAATATCAGTCAATCAGAATAAAGCTGGAGGGGACTTTGGAGGTCTTCTAGTCCCACCCCCTGCTCAAGCAGGAAACCATTTCAGACAAGTCCAATCTGTTCTTTAAAACCTCCCGAGATGAATTACCCACAACTTCTGGAGGCAAGTTGTTCCACAAGTTATTTTTCACTGTTAGGAAGTTCCTCCTTAATTCCAGGTTGTTCCTCTCCTTGATTAGTTTCTAGCCATTGTTTCTTGCCTTGCCTTCTGGTGCTTTGGAAAATAAATTGACATGAAATAAGATCTTTGTGGCAGCCCCTTAAATAATGAAAGACTACCTATCATGTCATCCCTAGGCCTACTTTTCATTCAACTAGACATTCTCAATTCTTGCAACTGTTCTTCATATTAGTCTCCAGGCCTTTCATTATCTTGGTTGCTGTTCTCAGCACTTTTTACAAACTCCCAACATCTTTTCTGTAATGTGTTGACCAAAACTGGATGCAGTTTTCCAGGTGTGGCCTTACTAAGGTTTTATAAAGTGGTATTAAAACTTCACATGGTGAAGTTCCTGTTCCTGTTCCCAGCGGCGACGGACGAACCTTGGGGTTCGTCCGCCGTTTTGTTCTTTTTTCTGCCCCTAATGGGGCGGGGTACCCCTTTTTTGGGGGTCCCTCCGTAAAACTGGCTTGCCTGGGCTGGTTTATCCTGGCGGCGGCTGAGAAACGGCCCTTGTCTTCGGTTTAGGCAAAGGAAGACATGCTGCGGGGGGGGGGGTTTCCCTTCGCCAATGGAGGACGGTAACGCACGATGAATTTGGAGAGAGCTGAGTGCTCGGGTCGAAAGGCTTTCCGAGGCTTTGGCGGCGAGGTGGAGAGTGAGTGATTTTAAAGTTATTTTTGCTGGCAGCTTGGACTGAAAGAATGTGGAGGGGGGTGTTTGTTTGTTTAACCCCCCCTCGGAATTAAAGCGGCGCTTGGAAATGGCTCCTCGTTGTGAGGAAGCGGACGTTTCTTATCTGGACTGCTTTAACAAGCGAAAGTGATTTGCGGCTTGTTTTTTCACAATGTATCTAAGTCCGGCTGGCTTGAAACAATTTTTTCTTTGCTACTTTCTCCTGCTGGCTCTCAGTTTGGGCGGTGGAAGATGGCTCCCTTTGTTCTTGAATGACTATTTCATTTATGGAAAATTACCAACATCCTTTGTGATTGAGACTTCCTCTCTCTATTAATGAAGAAATTTCTGGACTAATTGATCCCATCTCTGGAGTGCCTTCTCTGCTACAACTATTGATTGTGAAAGCTGTTTTTTCTCTGGATATTGAACTTTTTAACCCTGATTTGGACTTTTCTCCTCCTGATTTGCTTCAACGGCCCCACCCAAAAAACGCCATCTTAGTGGCACTGACTTTAACAGCTTACCATGGCACAAAAATCAGAATTGGCAGGTTTGGAACAAAGGATGTCTTCTTTGGAGACAGTGTTACAAGCTTTGGTGCAAGAAATTAAAGCCTTGAGAGAAGATAATTGCAGCTTCAAGAAGGATCTTTTGGAAACACAGAAGCAAGTGCTGGAAAACACACAGAAGACTGAGGAGTTGGAAGGGGGGCTGGCTGGGGCAAAGGGAGAGCTTAAAAATGTTAATAGTGAGGTTGGAGAACTAACTGGGCATATGTCTAGGATGGATTATGAAAGGATGTCATATTTTTTAAGATTTCAGAATATTTCTGAACAGGCTGGTGAATGTCTTCCTGAACTCATGAGTACAATTTTAGCAGACTATTTACAGAAACCTAAAGATGAGATCAGGGGGGACATTGACCTAGTCTACAGAATAAATTCAGCATATGCCAGGATAAATGAAGTACCCAGAGAGATACATATTAAATTTGTTAGAAGGTCAACCAGAGAGGGAATTTTGAAGGCGCAGAGAGGGGGCCCATTAATCTACCAACAAAAGGAAGTCGTCATCTTGAAGCAGATCCCAAAAAAGATTAGAGAGATGAGAAGGAGGTATTCCTTCTTATCAAAAAAATTGTTTGACCATGGGATTTGGTTTAAGTGGGCGATGCCGGAAGGGATGCTGGTGTTCTGGGAAGGAGGGAGAGTTAGGATTAAAACAGTTGTTGAGGCGGAAGCCTTTTTTAAGAAACATTCCTCAGTCTTGGGGGAAGATTCAGGGGGGACGGGGGAGGCCACGGCCCCGCCCGCTGGGGCCAGGAAGGAGAAAAAGAAGATACAATTGCCAAGAGACTTAGATCAAAAAAATGACTTTGCTTGTTTTTTTATTAATATACTATAACCTTGTTATCTGGATGTTTGTATATGACTGCCAGCATAGAATTGAGAATTTAGGATGTATGCACTTATTTTCATCTCGTAGTACTTCTGAAAAATGTCTTTCTTAATGTTTTATTGTGAAGCCCAGGAAGGGCCAATGATCCCGACACAAAAGTTCTCAAAATGTTTCTGTATCCCTTACCTTTCCCTTTTGGAAAAATTGTAAAAACTCAATAAAACTTTTTCAATATAAAAAAAAAAAACTTCACATGGTTTTTATTCTATGCCTCTGTTTACACAACCCAGAATTGTATTAGTCTTTTTGGCTGCTGCCGCACACTGCTGTATTTTATCTGCTTTGTTCTTGAAATGTAGACAGAGAAGTAATATCCCTACGATCGGAAATGGTAGGAAAGCCATCGAAGCAGTGAAGCCATTTGAAAGATAATGTTGTGGCTGTTAGTTGCGAAGTTGTATCCAGCCCATCGCAACCCCCATGAACAACATTCCTCCAGGCCTTCCTGTCTTCTACTATCCTCTGGAGTCCTTTTAAGCTTATTCCGGCTGCTTCGGTATCTCCATCCAGCCACCTCCTTCTCTGTCGTCCCGTTCTTCTTTTGCCCCCAATCATTCCCAGCATGAGGCTCTTCTCCAGTGAGTCCTTCTCATTTAGTGGCCAAAGTCTTTGAGGTTCCTCTTCAGGATCTGGCCTTCTAAAGAGCAGTCAGGGTTGATCTCCTCTAGGATGGACCGGTTGGATCACCTTGCAATCCAAGGGACTCACGGGAGTCTTCTCCAGCACCAGAGTTCAAAGGCCTCCATTCTTTGGCGCTCAGCCTTCCTTATGGTCCAACTTTCACTCTCATACATACAACTGTTGCAAACATCACATACATTAAAACCCACTGAAGGCACCAGATTCGATTCGCTACTTTGAAAAGACGCTTTGCTTCAATTTGCAAATCTGTTTGGATGGGGTAATTTGCTTGACGCTTCCTTGAATAGAAGCCTCTCTCTGACCTGTGATACAGCTGTACTAATCATGGACTGAATGGGAATCTCATTGTCTTTAATTGATTCTCGAAAATGATTGGGCACAGCCTAAAGTTTACAGCGTGCGGATGAGCAAAAGCAGAAATCCAATCTCAGATGATAACGGTTTAAAAAAAATATATAAGAGGCTGGTGCATCTACGGTTATTCATTTTATCAAGCTAAATCCTCTTATCCACTTAGCAGATTAGTAATTTCATTTGCTGTGCGCTCCTATCCTAGGGAGAGACAAATGATTCGGGAGAAAATGAAGACATTTTCTGGGACAGAAAAGAAATAAAAATACCAAAGCCGTTCCATGCTTTGTCTAGTCCAGGCTGGTAGATTAACCTAAAAGTGGAATGTTATCTTACCCAGCTAAGAAAATGCTCCTTATTACTTCATTGAATTTATGGATAATGCGCTATTGATGGCTCTCAGGCTTCACATATAGGAGTTCAGGAGTTCAAACATGGGGAAGAGAGGGGGGGGGGGTTAGAAGGAAAAAAAGAAGGGAGGGAGGTGACAGGTCAAACCTTGGAAGGAGGAAAGAAGATCAAAGGGATCTATTTTCCCTTTGAGAGGGGGATGACAGACTGTGATTGGCCCATCCAGTTGGCTTCCATGCCTAAAGTGGGACTAGAACTCACCGTCTCCTGCTGATTGGCCCAAAGTCATCCAGCCACCTTTCTTGCCTAAGGCGGGACTAGAACTCACCATCTCCTTCTGATTGGCCCAAAGTCAAAGTCATCATTCTCCTGATGATTGGTCCAAGGTCACCTAACTTGCTTTCATACCAAAGGAGGGACAAGAACTCACCATCTCCTTCTAATTGGCCCAAAGTCATCCGGTTGGCTTTCATGCCTAAGGCGGGACTAGAACTCACAATCTCCTGATAATTGGCTCAAAGTCACCTAGCTGACTTTCATGCCTAAGGCGGGACTAGAACTCACCGTCTCCTGCTGATTGGCCCAAAATCATCCCGTTGGCTTCCATGCCTAAGTCGGGACTAGAACTCACTATCTCCCTAATTCACTTTTTTTAAAAGCCTAATCTTCATCAAGGCAACAAAACAAGGGCTACCTACCACTCCATATCTACATATTGCGCACTGCTTCTTCATTTTGCAGCCAGGTAGAAGAAAGCTCCAGTGGAATCAAGCTGGTTCCTTCGCTGGAAGGACCGAAGACTGTCAGTGTGTATTTTCAGACTCAGCTCTCGTTCTTTCGCTGATTAGGTTGGACAGATCATTATTTCCTGCAAAACGAAAAAAAGAAAAGAAAGAAACGCCCATCCAAAATTGCTCCCATGTTGTTGGTTTCTTGTGGGCAGCAACCCTAGTTGGAAATAAATATTGACCATCTAGGCTTCCTGATATAAGCGCCGGGTTGGACAACCCTGATTGCTTTTAGTAATGTTGACTTTATAAATCTCTAGGTAGGGGAGATTCAATTGACCGATCGATAGATATTCTCTATGACAGCAGATTCGTGCGGAGAGAGGTTGTCAAGAATTAAACAAGAGCAAGGGAGGGCAAGGGTATATATATACGTCGACCTGAAAGGCCCATGCATTGTTACATTGTGGGGAGGGACGACTGAAATAGACATTCCATGAAAAATGGAGTGGATCGAGAATCCAGGGAATCGGATGAGAAGAATAACATGTAATAAAACAAACTCCAGCTTCCAAAGCTTTGGGTGAAATTCCCAGATCTTTTTATTTTAAACAAAGAAATCAACATAACGACAGTTCATTTTCATTCATACATCCCTTAGATCAATACGCTCCCACAGAGAGGGCCTTCTCCGGGTGCCATCGGCCGGACAATGCCGACTGGCGACACCCAGGGGAAGGGCCTTCTCTGTGGCGGGCTCTGCCCTTTGGAACGACCTTCCCCCTGAATTACGCACCATCACCGACCTCCGCCTCTTCCGCCAATGTCTAAAGACATACTTTTTCCAACAAGCCGGCCTAGCCTAACCTCCCACGGGGACTTTTAGAAAGTTTTAAATTGGGTTTTTAATAATTTGGTTTTTAGCATAGGATCAGGTAATTTAATATATATTTTAAATTATGTATTTATTTTTGTACTTTTGTATATTTTTAAATTTCCTGTGCGCTGCCCTGGGTCCTCTGTGGAGAAGGGCGGGATATAAATATAATAAAATAAATTTTGTTTGAGTTTGAGTTTGAGTTTGAGTTTATTGGTTTTTTTATACCGCTCTACATCCGAAGGACTCAGAACAGCCAGAATAAAAACAAATATATAAAAGTTTTTAAAAGTTTTTAAAAGACATATTAAACTTTGGCCTAAAAGTGAAAAAAAACCCACCAACAAACCCTGATTAAAATTAATAAAAATTTGAATTTAAAAATCGTGTTTTATGCCAGCCTGGCTTGTTGGAAGAAAAAGGTTTTGAGAGCACGGCGGAAGGTACGTAAGTCAGGGATAGTTCTTAATTCCGGGGCACCGTTCGTTCCAGAGGACAGGGGCTCCCACGAAGAAGGCTCTCCCCCTGGGTGTCGCTAGTCGACATTGTTTAGCTGACGGCACCATGAGGAGACCCTCTCTATGGGAGCGTACGGGCCGGTGGGAGGCTCTCGGTGGCAGAAGGCGATCTGGTAAGTAAATTTAGTGACTAAATTTAGTGACTGTTCAAAGTTATGATGGCACCGTAAATAGGGACGTATGACTAGGGGTGGGCTTCAAATATTTCAGCAAGGGTTTCTCTGCCTGGTTGCTGGGGGAATGGGGCCGTGGTGGGCGTGGCTTAGTTGGCCTCCTGTGTTATGGTGGGGAGCAGGCGTTTTTGCTTTCTCCAGGCTCTGGAGGTTTTTCTTGAGCCTCCAGGAGGGCAAGAATTGCTTCTCCAGGCTCCGGAGGCCCTTGAACTTCCGGTAGGCCTGTTTTTCACCCTCCCCTAGCCTCTTACAAGCATCCAAAATGCGCCCATGGGGACTCCCATCTCCAAATCGCTCCATGGCTTGGGGCCTAGCTATATACGAGACCGCCTCCTGCCCCATACATCCCTTCGCCCGATCCGCTCCCACAGAGAGGGTCTTCTCCGGGTGCCGCCGGCCGGGCAATGCCGGTTGGCGACGCCCAGGGGAAGGGCCTTCTCTGTGGCGGACCCGGCCCTCTGGAACGACCTACCCCCCGACCTTCGCACTACCTCGGACCTCCGCCTCTTCCGCCAATGTCTTAAGACGTATCTATTCCAACAAGCCGGCCTAGGATAGCCCCCCGTTTCTGACTTTTTATATATAAATTGAAATTTGCAGGGTTTTAAATGGGTTTTTAGCACGGGTTTAATAATTTAATATGTTTTTAATGATGTATATTGCTTTTTGTTATGGTTTTAATAATGCCTGTGCGCCGCCCTGGGTCCTAACAAGGAGAAGGGCGGGGTATAAATCCGAAATAAATAAAGAAAAATAAATAAATAAAAAACTCCTGGGAGGGGCAGGGTGGGTGAGGCCAGCCAGGAGTGGGATTTAGGGATTCTCCGAACTGCACAGAATCTTAGCTTGAGGTTCTCCCGAACCCCTGCGAATCCCTAGCAACCAAAAACCCCTGCATATGACCATTTTTCCCACTTACGACCGTTGCAACATTCCTGCGGTCACGGGATCAAAATTCAGGCGCTTGACCCATCTTTATGATGGTTGTGGTGTCCCAGGGTTATGCGATCCCCTCTTGCGATCTACTGACAAGCAAAGATTTGGGGAAACCAGATTCGGTGAACAACTGAGTTATTTTAGATTAGATTAGATTAGATTTTATTTTTCTATACCGCGTCCTCTCCCCAGGGGGACTCGGAGCGGTGCACAGGGAAAATTAAAACAACATAAAATATATACATAAATAAATACAATAAAAACAAATTAAATCAACTGTCCCTGCACTAAAATCCCCAGTGGTACACTTAACAACTGTGGCAGGAACTGTCATAAAATGGGGCAAAACTCACTTAATAACTGCCTCACTTAGCAACATAAATTTTGGGCTCAACTGTGGTTCTAATTCGAGGACTACCTGTGTAATGATTTGCACCAGAAAGGTCAGCATTTCGGCGGTTCGAATCCCTAGCGCTGCGTAATGGAGTGAGCTCCCATTACTTGTCCCAGCTTCTGCCAACCCAGCAGTTCGAAAGGACATAAAAATGCAAGTACACACACTTTAGCAATACACAATACACACTTTGTATTAAAATGCAAGTAGAAAAATAGGGACCACCTTTGGTGGGAAGGGAACAGCACCTTTGGCATTGAGTCATGCCGGCCACATGACCACGGAGACATCTTCAGACAGCGCTGGCTCTTCAGCTTTGAAACAGGGATGAGCGCCATCCCCTATTGTTGCAGGAAATAATGAGGCTTGGACTTCTCAGAATCAGGAAAAGTTTATTATGGCTGCCAGGTTCAGAAAGCTAGTCAAAGGCCAGCATGTAACTTCTGAACAGTCTTCTGATAGCAAACACGCATTCTTATACTTTGACAAAAACAGCATCACAAATACTTAACACATCTCTGATTGGTTAAGCTCCTTATTGCTAGGCAGAGAAGCATGCAGGAAACACTAGTTTCATTCTGACTTATGTGGTTAAGCCCTATGTCTGACTTGCAAGCGACTTGGACTTCCAACTAACTCAACCTACTTACAAACAGGTGTTCGTGGTTTGACACTTGAATTTCCTGAGTTCCAGCTTCCTGTCTCAAAGATGCTTCTTGTACCTTATAAAGTGTAAATATAAAAATGACTAAAGATCATCTAGTCTGACCCCGACTCATCTCTTATGTCTAAAACTCGCTTTATGCCCTGCGTCACTAGAGTTGGGAACGACTAGCAAATATGTGTAAGGGGAACCTTTACTTTTAACCTTAGCCCTCAACCTACTGCCATCCAAAGCTCTCAAACTAAGCTCCTGACATTGATCGGTTGATAACATACCATCAAATTTTTGTTGACTCGCAGTGACTCTGTAGATAGATTTCCTCCCTGAGGATCTGTCTCTAACCTAATTTTTCTCTTCTTCCATCATCCCAGTAACAGAGTCTGAATCTATTGACCTTGTGTCAAGCACGAAGGATCAGGTTCACACCTAAGTTCTGGTTCAGAAGATTTATTGCTCAAGAATCTAATGTACAGTAGAGTTCTAGCCTCTCCTACAGAAGAGGTTCCACAAATCTACAGGGCCGTTTAGAACCGGTTCCAGCTCCCTCCCCCCGCCTGTCCGCCCATCATCAAGAGGAAGAGCGAGAGGAGGGATTCGGGGAGTTGAAGTCCACAAGTCTTCAAGCCCTCAAGTTTGAACACCCCTGGGGGTTTTTTTCTAAAGGGTTAGGGGTGCGAGGGTCTTGTAACTTGACAGCTTTAAGACTTGCGTGCTTGTATGTACCAACAGAATGAGATTGCCATCTTGAAGCAGGTCCCGAAAAAGATTAGAGAGATAAGAAGGAAGTATTCCTTCTTGTCTAAAAGATTATATAAAAAGGGGATTTGGTTCAAGTGGGTGATGCCAGAGGGAATGTTGGTGTTCTGGGAGGGAGGGAGGGAGAGAATTAAAACAATTGCAGAGGAAGAAGCCTTTCTTAGAAAACATTCCTCCATCCTGGAGGATGAAAATGGGGGAGCAGAGGGTGCCGCGGCCCCGCCCACTGGGGGCCAGGGAGAGGAAGACACAATTGCCAAAAGACTCAGATCTCAAAAGTGACTTTATTTTTGTATGGTACAACTTTTATTTGGATGTTCATACATGATTGCTAGCATAGACTTTACAATGATATCTTTGTATCTCTTTCCACTTTGTAGTACAAATGAAAATTTACTGTATTAACTATATATTCTTTTATGAAGCCTCGGATGGGGCCAATGACTCTGACATGGAGGTTCTCACAATTTCTTTTTAATACCTTATTTACCTTGCCCTATTTGTATAAAAATTTGTAAAACTCAATAAAACTTTTTCAACAACAACAAAAAAAAAGACTTGCGTGCTTCAAATACCAGAGTTCCTGAGCCAACATTTTGTTACTAAGCAAGAGCATTGTTAAGTGAGTTTCACCACATTATACAAGTTGGCCATGCCCACCCAGTCCCATGACTGCCAAGCCACTCCCACCCGGTCACATGGCCAGCAAGCCACTCCCACCCGGTCACATGACTGCCAAGCCACTCCCATCCAATCACATGGCTAGCAAGCCACTCCCACAAAGCAGGCCACACCTACAGAAGAGGTTCTAAATTTTTTTGAAACCAACCACTGTACTAGATAATTTGGACATCATCATGAGGCACCAATTATGCATCACAACGGCCTTTTCTAACAAGTGGGATTTGAGAGCAGGATCCTGAATGTATTCTCCAGCCTTCCTTCGATGGGTTTTTATAGGTCAACTTACAGCTCTGTTCAAAAATGGTTGGGCTTCACACAATTGTGGTGGCCATCTGGACATTTTTCCTTGCCACCTCAGCACCTCAACACATTCTCCTGCAGCTAATTAGTGTCCTGTTAGTGCATGTCCTAAGTAAACCAAAAAACTCAGAAGCAAAACCAGGAGTCATCTACAAACACACAGTATAAGGACTGATAGAAGATAGAAGACAGATAGAAGAGTAGCGGAGCACATCCATGAACTAACAGTGAGAAGACAGGATGAAAACTCCTTGATTGCACAGCACATGGACAGACTTAACCATAGTTTCAACAGGGAAACTGTGACCATCCTAGATCAAGCCAAGTCCAAAACCACTAGAAGTTTCCTGGAATTCCTAGCACTCAGGGGGAAAAAACCAGCCATCAACAGGCTCATTGAGATAAGCAATATTTACACACCATTCAAAAAAAGTCAATTAACAAGCCAAAATGGGAATAAAAAGGTCAGAACTCCTCTTTACCAATAATCAATACCTAGATGAGCCGAGATTCATACCAAGATTACAGTGGTGGGTTTCAAATTTTTTTAGAACCTACTCTGTAGGTGTGGCCTATTTTGTGGGCATGGCTTGGCAGTCATGTGACAGGGTGGGGGTGGCCACCTTTTAAAATGTGGTGAAACTCATTTAACAACGCTCTTGCTTAGCAACCAAAATTTTGGACTCAATTGTGATGATAAATTCTTTCTTTCTTTCTTTCTTTCTTTCTTTCTTTCTTTCTTTCTTTCTTTCTTTCTTTCTTTCTTTCTTTCTTTCTTTCTTTCTTTCTTTCTTTCTTTCTTTCTTTCTTTCTTTCTTTCTTTCTTTCTTTCTTTCTTTCTTTCTTTCCTTTGCTTTCCTTCTCGTTGGGACACTGGCAGCAGCGGGCCAGATTTACTTCCAGGTACGCCGGTGGAACCCCCTCTCACCGGTTCTCTAAATTTCACCAACTGGCTCTCGCGAGTAGGTGCGAGCCTGCAGAAACCCACCACTGCAAGATTAATATTAGAGCAACATCAAGCAATAAAGAATACCCCACTCAATGAACTGTCAAACAAGGTAACGGCAAACTCCCAAACCAAGATCACTCTTACCCACCTTGACAGGCAAGCCACTAGAACGTAGTAAATTGAGAGCAAACTCTGCGCCCAGTGATGGCACTCAAATAATTTAATAACTGGTTTTCCCAGGGTCAGGTTGGCTGTTGTGGGAGGCACGGCCCATTCCCATCCTGCAGTTTTGCCCCACATATGGGACGATCCTCCCATGAAGCCAACCTGACCCTGGGAAAACCGTTTGTTAAATTACACTGACGCACACATGCTATCAACGTGGATCCTGGGCACTGGAGAAATGAGCAATGGAGCGGCCGGCACGGGGGAAGGAGGAGGAGCAAGGAGAAGAAAGAGGGTAAGAAGCCTTCTCTTTCCATCACGCTGGCCACTTCATTGCCTATTTCTCCATTGCGGCACCCAAGATCCACTTTGATAGGGGCGGTGGGTAATTTAACCACCGGTTCACGGAACTGGTGTGAACCAGCTGAATCCCACCCCTGCCTATGCTCTACTAGCACTGATGATGTTACGTAGTCGGGTAATGAAACGTCTGCAAGAAAGCAACCAAGTGTTCGGGCCTGGGCTTCCTCAAAAAGCACGAGGCAAAACCCCTTTTACTAAATGAATGTGAATTCCTCTCCTTCACATTCAGCCAAGGCCTGGCAAACAGTTTTTCAAAGGAATATTTATGACTACAGACCTCATCTAGCTTGGAAAGCTGCCATGTCAATATTTTCCAAATGAGGCGCTGTGTAAGGAAAGACTGGGCACAGAGTCTCTGAGATTCACGGACAGATCTTCACACTCCTGACCTGAAAGGAATCTAACGAATGAACGAATTGTTTCCTGCAAAAGCCCCCTCCCCTTTCGCTTTTATTTCCTAAGGGAGGGGGTCAATCATCTTCCCACTGTGACTTTACTCCCAAGTCCACCCTGATTTCTGAGCTGTTCTTTTCTTCTGGCATTTCTGCGCATGCGCACACTGGGAACAGGCTCCAGCTCTTCTTCTGCCCCACCGCTGTCTAGCTCCATAGGCACCTGATCACTGCCAGACGGCCTTGGCTCCATCTCTGCCTCTGACACAGAGCCCTCGTCCGAGCCTTTCCCAGCTTCCAGGACTAGCCCATGTTCCTCCCCAACCTCCTCACTGTCCAGGGCTGCTGCCAGCTCCACTGGTCACTGGTGGGCCACAACCAGCATGCTAAGAGACTAGTAAGGACTCCTCAGTGCAAATGCATCTTCTAAGCAACTTTCGTTTCCAGATTCTTGGGAGATAAAGCCCACCTTAGAAAGTGGTTTGAAGGGGAATAGCAATGAGGATGCAAACATGTTGGTTTTAGTAGAAACATTTGTTTTCTGCAACACGCATACATCATGCCTTGTATTTGTAACGTGTTAGGGTCTGTAAAATATCTGGCGATATCTTGGGCAGGGGGTTGGACTAGATGACCTGCAAGGTCCCTTCCCACTCTGTTAATCTGTTAAAGGCATTGAACCTATCCAGGAATGGAGCTGTAAAGAGCTGCAAAACTGACATCTTTGATCTAGTTTAATAAAAAAAAGGACCAGGGGAGACATGATAGCAGTCTTCCAATATCTCAGGGGCTGCCACAAAGAAGAGGGAGTCAAACTATTCTCCAAAGCACCTGAGGGCAGAACAAGAAGCAATGGGTGGAAACTAATCAAGGAGAGAAGCAACTTAGAACTGAGGAGAAATTTCCTGACAGTGAGAACAATTAACCAGGGGAACAGAAATTGCCTCCAGAAGTTGTGAATGATCCAACACTGCAAGTCTTCAAGAAGATGTTGGATAGACATTTGTCTGAAATGGTATAGGGTTTCCTGCCTAGGCAGGGAGTTGGACTAGATGACCTCCAAGGTCCCTTCCAACTCTGCTATTGTATTGTATTGTATTGTATTCTCAAACCCTTACATTTGGCGCCCCAATGTGAATGGAACTTGGAGGCCCCGTTTTCCTTCGATTCATCTCCAGAAGGAGCAAGATGGCTACCCCCTTCTCTTGCCAGGGTTCGGCCGTGGGGATTTTCCAAGAGGCAAGCCGTGCCTTTCCATGCCGCTGACCCTGCTTTTCCATCAGTCTCCCTGGATGTGGAGGCTTTATTAGAGATTCCCCTCACCTCCACCACCCCCCACCCACCCCCCGCCCCCCGCCTGCCCTCTTCCAGGTAGAATGGCACCAATTAAATTACCTGACTCCCTGACCTTAATCTGGCAGGGGGGGGGGGGAAGTGATGCCATGAAGGAGGGATGCCTCTAATTGACACGAAGGGAAAGCATCACACATACACCCCTACCTACCAAAGGAGCTGCGGGGGTGGATGTGGGAGGGGGGAGCTGGGGGGGGGGTTGGCATGAAAATATATCTGGCAGCTGCAGAAGCCCCCCCCCTCCTCTCACCCCCCCCCTCCCCGGTCAAAGTCACATTGATATGCTAATACCTAGAGCCGGCAAAGAGAGAGAGAGAGAGAGAGAGAGAGAGAGAGAGAGAGAGAGAGAGAGAGAGAGAGAGAGAGAGAGAGAGAGAGAGAGAGACGTTGAGAATTGAATTATTTCAATTTCACTACCTAGGAATCTCCTGATCCGTGTGTGTTGTGTGTGTGTGTGTGTGTGTGTGTGCAGTGAAGGAAGGAGCTGTGCGGTGCTCTTTTTTTTTTTTGGCGGGTAAACAGCTGGGTGAGGGGGTTGCCGTGGCAACCGCTTTGACTGATGACTGTTTTGTGCCTGATCAAGTCATTAGCCGTGTGAAATGGACTTTGAGGTTGTCAAGTACATTCTCTGGGAATATTTCAATCCGATTAAGGAGGATCTCGCAAAAATGGGAAGGAAGGAAGGAAAGAAAGGAGGGAGGGAGGGAAGGAAAGAAGGAAGGAAGGGACAGAGGGAGGGAGGGAGGGAGAGAATGAGGGAGGGAGGAGATGGAGGGATGGAAGGAAGGAAGGAGGAGGAGGAGGAAGAAGGAAGGAGGAAGGGAAGAAGGAAGAGGAAAGGAAGAAGGGATGGAGAGAGAGAGGGATAGGGGATGGAGGGATAGATGGAGGGGATGGAGAGAGGGAGGGATAGAGGAGAAGGAAGGAAGTGAATGAGAGAGGGAGGGAGGGAGGAAGAGAATGAGGGAGAAAAGAGATGGAGGGAGGGAGGGAAGGAGGGATGGAGGGAAGAAAAGGAGGTGGAGGAGGAGGAAGGAAAGGAGGGAGGGAATGGGTGGGTGGAAGGGATGGAGAGAGGGAAGGATGAAGGAAGAGGAGAAGGAAAGAAGGAAGGAAGGAAGGAAAAGGAGGGAGAAAGGAAGGAAATGAGGGAGGAATGGAAGGAAGGAAGGAAATTAGAAAATTAGTAGTGCATTGATTGTCCTTAAATGATCTCATTGGAGGTACAAAACCAGTACATTGTTAGGCTCAGCCAACATAAACCTTTCTGTTAAGAAAGTCCATTCGAACTTCATTTAGTTTTATATCGCAGGTCAGTGTTTCTCAACCCTTGGACACTTTAAGTGCCACAAAGTTCGATTCCCAGAATCCCAGGGCTGGCTGGGGAATTCTGGGAGTTGACGTCCAGGCGATTTAAAGCTTGCCGAGTTCAAGAAGCATCGCTAAAGAGAAATCCCCGAGCTTGAAATTGGCGGTTTAACATTTCGACTTGCCCCTTCGCTCTCCTCTCGCCCGATTCATGTTGCTTGAAGAAAAATATCTGGAGAATTCAATGCTGTGGCTCTTGGGTTGGGTTCAGCCGGCTGCGAGGGAGAAGTTTAAAAAGAAAAAAGAAATATTATTATTAAAAAGAGTAGATTCGCTGGAGTGACCTACGAGTTGGGAAGCCCACTCTTGACACGATAATGGTGATTTATTGGTGGTATATCTCATATTTCATACCAAAGCTCAAAGCACTATCTTTAATGCTCCCTCTTTATATTTTATTCCACCAGAAAACCCCGTGAGATGGGTTGGAGCTGAAATATTGGCTAAAAGTCTCCCAGGGATTCAATACAATACAATACAATACAATACAATACAATACAATACAATAGCAGAGTTGGAAGGGACCTTGGAGATCATCTAGTCCAACTCCCTCCCTAGGCAGGAAGCCCTATACCATTTCAGACAAATGGCTATCCAACATCTTCTTAAAGACTTGCAGTGTTGGGGCATTCACAACTTCTGGAGGCAACTTCTGTTCCACTGATTCATTGTTCTCACTGTCAGGAAATCTCTCCTCAGTTCTAAGTTGCTTCTCTCCTTGATTAGTTTCCACCCATTGCTTCTTGTTCTACCCTCAGGTGCTTTGGAGAATAGTTTGACACACTCTTGCTTGGAAATTTGAAAGGACAAATGTCTAGGGAGATTCTCGGTCATCCAGGTCGTGGTTGTCCCAAAAGTGCTTTTTTTCAAGTGACAAGTGGACTTCCTTGTTTTTTCTTTGAAGAAGTTTCGCTTCTCATCCAAGCAGCTTCTTCAGCTCTGACTGGATGGTGGGGGAGTTGAAGGATTGACATTGCAGTTGTTAAGTGAGTGACAGGGTTGTTCAATACAATACAATACAATAGCAGAGTTGGAAGGGACCTTGGAGGTCTTCTAGTCTAACCCCCTGCCTAGGCAGGAGCCCTATACCGTTCCAGACAAATGGCTATCTAACATCTTCTTAAAGACTTCCAATCTTTAAGACTTTAATAGAAATTAAAACTTTATTTATTCATTAGCCCTTGGGCCATATCAAAGTGCAGAGTTCCAGAAACAAATTATTACTAAAATTTGGTAAAAGCAATTTAAAATGGAATTGGAATAAAATATGTTTTAAAATGAAATTGGAATAAAATACGATTTAAAATGAAATTGGAATAAAGTATGGTTTAAAATGAAATTGGAATAAAGTACGATTTTAAAATGAAGTTGGAATAAAATGCAATTTAAAATGAAAGTCGAATAAAATACAGTCTAAAATGAAATTGAAAAACAATACCATAATTGAAGATATCGATAAAATATGATATAATTATATTTCGGTGTCTACAATCTACCCCAATCAGTCCCACATATGCAGATCTCAACTGAATAGGGTTGCCAAATAGAAATAATAGAATGAATGAGAATGAATGAATAAAATATATGAATCAGGGGTGAAATTCAGTAGATTCCAACAGGTTCTAGACAGCCATTTGTCTGAAATGGTATAAGGTTCCTGCCCATGCAGGGGGTTGGACTAGAAGACCTACAAGGTCCCTTCCAACTCTGCTATTGTATTGTATTGAACCGGCAGCGGAAATTTTGAGTAGTCAAAGGGCAGAGTTCCAAACACAAATGATTACTAAAATCCGATAAAAATCAATTTAAAATGGAATTGGAATAAAATACAATTAAAAATGAAATTGGAATAAATATACCATTTTAAATGAGATAGGAGCATACCAAGAAAGATAGGCCTTCACTTACAACCATTCGTTAAATGACTGTTCAAAGTTACAACGGCCCTGAAACAAGTGACTTATGCTGGTGTTTCGCACTTACGACCATTGCAGTCTCCCTGTGGTCACATGATCTAAATACATGGCAACTGACATG